>VUQS01069807.1:0-13181 GCA_015108495.1 Heterochromis multidens
CTACAGCAGAAAAACTGAAGGTTCTGGAGTGGCCATCTCAGTCTCCTGACCTCAATATCATTGAGCCACTTTGGGGAGATCTCAAACGTGCAGTTCATGCAAGACAGTTTAGAAGAACTGGAGGCCTTTTGCCAAGAAGAATGGGCAGCTTTACCATCTGAGAAAATAAAGTGTTTCATCCACAACTATCACAAAAGACTTCAAGCTGTCATTGATGTTAAAGGAGGCAATACACAGTATTAAGAACTAGGGTATGTAAACTTTTGATCAGGGTCATTTGGATAGTTTCTGTTGTCATTATGATTTAAAAAGGCCAAACACAATTGTTTGATAATAAATGGCTTCACCCAACCACTAACTATGAATGAAAGAAAAGTTTTTGCATTATCATTCGTGTTCTCTGAAAAATGGCCAAAAAATCACAAATTCTGCCAGGGTATGTAAACTTATGAGCACAACTGTATCTGGGGATTCTAACTATCACATTATAGTTTGCAACCAAATATCATGACAGAGCCTCCACCATGTTTTACAGATGGCTACAGAAACTCACTGTTGTACCTCTCTCCTGACCTCCTCCGGACATATTGACAATGATTTGAACCAAAAATTTCAAATTTGGATTCATCACTCCATAAGACCTGTTGCCTCTGAATTTCAATCCAGTTCTTGTGTAATTTGGCATACCTCAGCCTTTTTTCTCTGTTTCCCTTCCTTAACAGCAGCTTCTTGACAGCCACCCTTCCAATGAGACCATTTCTGATGAGGCCAGATATCTCTCAGGTCCTGTGTCAGGTCTTTGTTGGAATATTTCCTATTTCTCAAAGACATGATTTTCACATACTCCTCATCTTCTATGGTTTTCTAGACCTGCCACTTCTCCTTTGCCCTCCACAAGGACACACTGCATACCATGCTGAGATATGTCAAGCCTTCAGCTAATAGCTCTTTGGGAATCATTGCTCAAGAGCACTTTTAAAAATTATAAAAAACTCTGACTTCTTGGAAGCAAAATATAAAGAAATGAAGAATAGTTTGCACAGTACTGTATGTACGACGACGGCTTTTGTGTTCTCGACGTAGTAAAAAATGGCCTCTAAATAGTTTTTCCCCTAAGTGATTACTGACTCCATACCTAACTCTTATATAGCACATAAACCTTCAACCAGCAAGCAGAAACTAAGACTGCAAGGCTGTGATATTTCTATATCTAACTAACAACCTATTTTTAGAAGACTAAATGTTTAGAGCCTTTCCTATATATCTGCTTCTTAGTCGACCATACCTGTTTGTAATGTAATGATCCTAGAAGTGGGCTACCATAAATAACTACAGTGAAATAACAACTGCAGTCCTCAAGGGCACAAGCATATACTTTCGCTCCTAGAAAATATTCATGGCTCTTATAGACATTAGGTGGCACAAACACACGTGGATTAAATTTAAATATCTGTGTTCTTGGTGTACGCGTTTGGAAATTATGCTCGAGAAACTTTTCCTGCTGCTTGCCGTCGCTACGCATAAACACGGAAGTTACAATACTGTGGCCGTGTTGCATTCGTAAACAATTGAAAACTCGGAATTTCTTCTCTCCACCCAGGATATGTTTGTAACATATGATAAGATTTGGTAACTCCTACTCCCAACTTATACGTATAAAAATGCGTACAAAATATAAATACGTACAAAACAGCAACCTAAAAAGTAACCACAGTTTCTCTTTTTATAATGATGTTAGCTGTCTAATAGTTCTCCAAATCTATTACATACATAAAAGAAAGTCCACTAATTTCACCATTAGTCACTGACGTTTTAACTAATGGGTCTTAAGACTGTTGCCTACTTTACTGCACGTGCATTCAGTTTGATATTTGTAAAACGCTCATCGCACGGAGGTGGTAAATTATGTACTTTCAAATTAAAACGTCCCATTTCCGAGGTGTACCAAACGCAGCATCAGGCTCGTGTATGCTAAAACAGGTTAACCGTCTCCAGAATAACTTTAAAGTATTTTTTTTATATATATATATTTCAGCCTTTAGCTAATTGGGCCTCCACCTCTCGAGTGTGTACAGACGTCTCCACATTATGGGGGAAAGTCAGTCCGAGAAACCTTTTGACTGTTAAACCCCATTTAGGCGTCTTGACAATGCTAGTATTGTAGTGTTAGCTTGGTTACGTTGCTTGTCATTTGAGGATAATGGAAAATAAAAAAGAGAAAACGTTTCAGTTTGTGGTCGTGGGCGGTGGCATCGCTGGCGTGACATGTGTTGAGCAGGTGAAATGGGATGGACGACATGTAAAAGCTTTGCTAGTACAATGCGTGTGCCATGTAGCTACTTAACGTACATGTTAATCTACATTGACAGCTGTCGTCCCAGATTCCGTCCGCTGACGTGGCTCTGATTACTGCAGGTACCCACATCAAGGCAGTGACCAACTACAAGCAGGTCAGAGGGACAGTGATGACGATGGTGGTGGTGGTGGCTCAGTGGATGGATTTGTTCTCACAGACTCCCACGTTACAGATGCATGCTCTCGTGTATTTTAAGTGATTTGCAAAACAATAAAATAAAATAAAAAAAAACATAATTACATTATGATGATTCACATATAAGCTGCCTTTAAAAGACATAGCATGTACATCATGTACACACTGTCTTATCAGTTCTCTGAATGGCTTTTAACGCTGTAATTTTCCACTGTCCTCCTTTGAAAGGTGTCCAGGACACTGGAAGAGTTTGATGTGGAGGAGCGACCATCCACTGTTCTGGGGGAAAAATTCCCCAACCTGACAATCATCCATTCTGCTGTCAAATCACTCCACACAAAGTCACATGTAAGGAGCTGTTTGACTGCATGTAGGATGTATATGTGGCAGCAAAGGCCACACATGCTGTTTACTTACTATGATTATAACAGAGTCAAAACAGTGATTTAATGCAACTGATCTTTATACTTTTCGGTGACTATATTCTGTGTACTATTGCCACCTTGTGGACATGTTATGGGCAGGTTCAGTGGACCAAGAATGAGATCAGGGTTGTGATAGAAAAGTGAATTTCACTAATTTCACTAAACACTGATGAACGGTGCTTCGGTGCGTCCTTTCTCCCCTCCTTTAGCTTATCGATTACACTGCACCATTCTTTAGGAAAAGAGAGGAGAGAGTGCCCTCCCACAGTTCAGGGCATTCTCACAAAAACAAATGATGAATATAAGTGTCAAGTGACTGCGATCATCATGTAAAATACAGCGTTTTTTCATCTTATGTCATGACTTGCAAATATGCAGAGAATTTGTTAAATATGTTAATTGAAACATAAACATTACACTGCGTTTTTAAAGTCTGTTTGTTATGAATTTGCTGCCTTCCGTGAAGCACTTTGTAATGGGTTTAGAAACATGTCTAGCAAATAAAGATAATTTGCCAAATTAAGATGATCAAAGTGAAGTGATGGTTGTAGTGTAATTCACTCTGTACCGGTTGTGCCTTCATTTTAGGCGTCAGCTTTTAGGATTATCAATAATTAATCTGACTTCAGAGGTGCTGAGAGCTTTAATAAAGGCGAGCATTAAAGTGGATTGTGTTTTCAGCTGGAAGAGAAAATATGAGTGGACAGCACTGTTCACTGTTCTTTTTTTGTAGGTTATAAAGTGATCCACTTTATACGGCCTGCATAACACAACACAATAAGAACTTATAGGGTGAATTATAAAGGATTTGCTTTTTCTAGTTCATCTTCAGGACACTGTTGTCATTGCAGACCCATGTCAGCAACATTTGTTCTTACATTATTTGGTAGTCCAGTGTAAATGTTGCCAGATTCTAAGAATTCTTCCTCAGATCTTTTCTTGACCTCCTGATGTTTTTTATCGCGTTTTTTTTTATCAAGGAGATCATTTTTAGCTGATCCGGCTGAGCTTATGCAATGGCAAAGCGTCCATTGTCTGTCTGTCTGAATTGCTACTCCTCCTAGAGCACTGGTCAGATTTTAGTGACACTTGCACACAGCAATCATCTAATTGGTCTTCACTCAAACTGTCCTCAAGGTCAAGGTCTCATATGTCATTTTACAGTCAGTAGCTTACTACGTCTTTGACGTTCTAGTTTATTCTCTTCGACCACAATCAGTGACTAAGCTTCTTTCAGCTGCTCCCTTATTCACAAGGGGTCATCACAGTGGATGGATCTGCATGTTTGATTTAGCAGATTTTTACGTGGGATGCTCCCTACGTTGCAACCCCCTCTTAGGGATTTCTCTCTTCTCCTGGTCTCGAACCAGGGATCTTTCACGTGTTAGGCAAATGTGTTAACCACTACAAGACTAAGAAGATTAAAAGATGACTTTTATGTTTAAATCATACCCTTTGAACTTTTAAAGAAACTGGGGGTGTGAGAGACAACAGTTGAAGCTCATAACTGATCACTATTTCCCTTTTAATCCTTCCTTCTTTCTTACTCAGTGTGTGGAAACTGCAGATGGCCGGGTTTTTGGTTATAAGAAGCTGTGTATCTGCAGCGGTGCCAGACCCAAGCTGCTAACCCAGGACAACCCGTGTGTGCTGGGGATACGGGACACAGATAGTGCTCAGGTACAAGCCAGGTCTTCTGGATGTTTGTGTAATTAATGACATGTAGGTCTGAAATTCCAGAGGAAACTAAACTTATAAGACTTTCTCACAGTAACACCAAACAGTTTGTCCAAAGAAAAAGAACAGCTTCTACTTGTACTTTGTTATGTATTAGGCTGCTTTTATTGCTTCTTCTCCTAATCCTAGTCTTTTCCTTCCCATTAATGTGATGTTACTTAACTGGATGTGATGTTATCCACTAATAACCAGTGTACTAACCCTTTGGGATCGTGTACAACTACACAGTGTTTGAATTTCAGCTACTACAGCTTCCTGTTAGTTTTATTTAACAAAAAAATGGGTATTTTTATATTATGTACATCTGCATGAATTACTCATAGTGATCAAATGATTATATAACAAGGGGTTAAATGGGTCTGTGAATGATTGAGTTTTATTCATAACTTATGAACATGGATGATACAATAGTTTTCTTTGTGCTTTTAAAGGAGTTTCAGAAGCGGCTATCCAAATCCAAGAGGATTGTTATTGTTGGAAATGGAGGAATTGCCTTGGAATTAGTGTAAGTCTGCTGCAACTTGTATGCTGTTTGAGCCCACAGTTATTCATGCTTTATTCAGTACGTGTAAACTTGTGTTCTTTAGGTATGAGGTTGAAGGCTGTGAGGTGATCTGGGCTGTGAAGGACAAGGCCATAGGAAACACCTTCTTTGATGCCGGAGCGGCACAGTTCCTCATCCCGTCACTCGAGGCTGACAAACCCCAGGTAGCTGCCCCCATTAAGAGGCCTCGCTACACTACAGAGGAACCAGCTCCTGGAGCTTCACAGACCTTCACAGCAGGTTCTTCCTTTTCCTTCCTGTGCTACATGGGTGATCTCCTCCTGCTCTTCTTTCCTTTAATACAGACAAAAGTATGCACATGTTTGTCTGTTCTCAGATAGAAGCTCACAAGGGTATGGTCATGGTCCTATGGATTCTGGAAGTGCCCTGGGTCCAGACTGGCATGAAGGAATAGTTCTTCGAGGAGCAGAGCAGGTGAGATTTTGTTTTGGCCTTAGGGTTCTTATGGGTTATTAGAGAGTCTTGAAACAAGGTCCTAAAATGTCTTATATGTTCTGTTTCTGTGGTTCTTGAATTTTCAGAATGTGTTTTTAAGGTAAAAATATTTAGATTAATTTTGGAAATTACTTTTGTGAACTTTATCCAATTGCATGTCATTTCCTCAGTGGTGTTCCCCTTTTTACAGTGTAGTTAAATGGGCTGACACCCTAAGGGCCATTAACTTAACAGCATAGCTGGGGTTGCCTTCTACTGGTTCATTAGCTAGTTTGTAGTATCAAAATCCTTCTCAAAGCTTGTCTTGCCACTCAACAGCAATATTAACATGTTTAGTTTTGAAGCTTCTATCTAAATAAATTAGGAGAGAGCCAGTAACATTGAACTGCAAGTGCAGAATGTGAAATATGATTAAACAAGGCTTAAAACATTTTGCTAAAGTTGTCCAAAATAAGGTTTAAAAAGCCTTTTCAACCAGATAATACTTCTACAGTGCGTGTGCAAAGTTACATGACATTATAACTTTATTAACCCCTCAGTTTTTTCAAAATCAGTGTCTGTGATCATTCCACCAAGACGCTGAACAAAACGGAAGGCTAATTCATTATGGATACAGTAGGTCAAAAACAAGTTCAAAAGAACACTTACCTACAGTGACAAGTATGCCTGCCTGCAAACAGCTGAAACTGTTATCAACTTCCACTGTATGTGTGCAATTTGGAATGGACTGGCATTTATAAAGTGCTTTTCTAGTCATACTGACTCAGAGCTTTTTAGTCTGCGAGCCACATTTAATCATACATTCATAAAGTACTTTATTCTATACACTTTATCTGACATTCCTGGCCAATTTAGAATTACCCGTAAACCAGTCATATATGTCTTTTGACTGTTGAAGGAGGCACATAGACAACATGCAAATTCTACACAGAAAGGCCCAGTGCTAACCACTGCATCCTCTATGTGGTTGGCTCATGTGTTCCCTGTTGCAGCTGTTGATCTTTGGGGCGTTACATAACGCTTCCTATAGATCTATTCAGGATTGTTTCAGAGCCATGTCTCCTCATTATACAGTCATGGTAAAAAAGAAAGTACACCCGCTTTCAATTTTGAGGTTTTACATATCAGGACATACTATAATAAAGAATTACTTAGTCGTTAGCAGGTCTTAAAATTAGGTAAATACAACCTGAGATGAACAGTAACGTGTTATTATTTGTTATATAAAAATTAAGTCAAAATGCAAAAGCAGTGTGAAAAACTGAGCACCCCATGATTCAGTAGCTTATAGAACCACTTTTAGTAGCAGTAACTTGAAGTAACTCTTCTTTGCAATGTTGTTTCAGTTCATTGAGGCAGGCATTCGTTTATGCACAGCTCTCTTAAGGTCCTGCCAAGGCATCAGTCCAGTTGAGGTCTGGACTTTGACTGGGCCACTGCAACACTTTTCTTTTTCAGCCATTCTGTTGTAGACTTGCTGCTGTGGTTGGAATCATTGTCCTGTTGCGTGACCCAGACAGATGGCCTCACATTTGACTCTAGAATACTTTGGTATACAGAAGAGTTCATGTTCTACTCACCTGGTGCCCAGGCCCTGTGGCTGCCAAACAAGCTCAAATCATCACCCTCCACCACTTGCTTGACACTTGGTATGAGGTGTTTGTGCTGATATGCTGTGTTTGGTTTTCACCAAACATGGCGCTGTGCTTTATGGCCAAACATCTCTACTTTGGTCTTGTCTGTCCTAAGGCAGAAGTCTTGTGGTTTGTTCAGATGCAACTTTGCAAACTTAAGTCATGCTGCCATGTTCTTTTTAGAGAGAAGAGACTTTATCCTGGCAACCTTTCCAAACAAGCCACACTTGTTCAGTCTTTTTCTAATTGTACTGTCATGAACTTTAACATATAACATGTTAACTGAGGCCTGCAGAATCTGAGATGTAGCTTTAAGGTTTTTGGCAGTTTCTCTAGACATCGCACGGTCTAACCTTGAGGTGAATTTGCTGGGACGTCCACTCCTGGGAAAATTGGCAACAGTTTTGAATGTTTTACATTTGTGAATAATCTTATTCACTAAAGAATGATAGACTTCAAATTTGATAACAATTGCTCTTCTAAGATCATTGCTGATGTCTTTCCTGTTTGGCATCGTAT
The DNA here is from genome assembly GCA_015108495.1 of Heterochromis multidens. Classification (NCBI taxonomy): domain Eukaryota; kingdom Metazoa; phylum Chordata; class Actinopteri; order Cichliformes; family Cichlidae; genus Heterochromis; species Heterochromis multidens. Next base: position 7,807 of record VUQS01069807.1, read on the forward strand.
TAATACACCTGAATGCTCCAGACCTACAAACTGCCAAAACCTCTGCTTTGATAGAGGTGCTCACACTTGCTGCTGATCAGTTTATCAAGTGCACTTGATCAGCAGCAACTGGCTGCTACTTACCCTCTTAATTCCTATGAAAGCAGTAAGCAGTAGTTTTTCACACGCTGCTTCTGCATTTTGGCTTAGTTTTTGTTAAATAGAAAATTACGTGGTGTAGTGTGTCATGTTTTGTACTTCACCTGAGGCTGTATTTACCTAATTCTAAGATCTGCTAAGGACCAGGATGATTTTTATTATGTCCTGATACATAAAACCTTAGAACTGAAAGGTTTCTGTGGCTGCCAGGCAGCGTTCGTGCAGGTAAAGAAGGCTCTCTGTGGGGAACCCCGCCAGTTTCTTTTTACCGTGACTGTACAATGTCTCTGATAGTTGCATATAGGAGGCCCTAGCCCTTATCATAGATGATGTAAAGGGTGATGTTTGTTGCTAGTATGGAAAGTGCAAAAATGCAGTGAGAGTGATGGGGAAGTGTTTATTTCCCACTTCAACCACAAAAAGAAAATAATGTAGGCTAAACCAGTGAGAGAGCATAGAATCATTGTTAACTTTGTTCACAACTACAAGAAATGATCAAGCTTATGATGATCTAGTTTATGTAAAAAGTAAAAAACCTTAAAAATACAGAATTCCTTGATTATTAGGCTCAGTGGGTCCCCGGGTTAGCAATACAACCACGATTTATCTGACCAACAGTCAAAAAGCCAAAGATATTCACTTCACTGTTTTTTGCAGCAAAGAATCATCAAATAATGTGTGGTAGGGCTCATTGCACTGTTTAATAGTTGGATACACGTTTAGTAGTTATGGACTGTTTATAAAAGCCTACGTATGGCACACCATTTCAACATTGTTCTGCCTGGATCTTCTGTTATGCTATCCTCTTGTTCTAACAAGTCTCCTCACATTGTTGGCGTGTGCTCAGGTGTCCCGCAGAGTTTCAGTGGAGTACCAGTGTGAAGTGGACAAGATCTTCACCTCTGAGGAGCTTCATAAATCCCCACAGCAAACACTAAGAACTGAGTGTGGTGAGGATTAAATTTGCTGCTTGGTGTTGTCCTCTAACCATCCTCCATTCTTGCTCCTTTTTTTTTTTTTTCCTCTGCACTTTTTCATTCCTCAAGCTTTTCTTCTGTCTTAGTAGGAGACTGGCCAGTATACATCCAGCTGACCAATGGCAAGACATTTGGCTGCAATTTTGTTGTCAGTGCCACAGGTGTCGTTCCAAACACTGAGCCGTTTCTCCAAGGCAACACTGTAAGAAAACTCATCCATATGCAAAGTGGAAATTCTTGGTGACTCTGCCAGAGCTTTCAGGCTTTGGGAACATTGCTGTTTTGCATTGGTATTAAATGCATTCCTGCTGTTTGTCATTCATCATACAGTCACGTGTCTGGCCAACTGTTGACAAGATGTGCCAGTACCATATCAGATTTTACCAAAAGTCGTTGAATTGCACACAGTTTCATGACTGTCTCTGTTATACTATACTAGATATTCCTGTTCCCACATAAAGTGCCTTTTCACCCTGGATTCCCAAGTGTTTTAACCTAGTTAATAGTACACAGTCTACGTCTTCTTGTGTCTGTTCACATCTATGCAATGTTCAGTGTTTTGCAAGGCAAATTGCATGAGATCTATGTGTACCGCTTATCTGCTTTTGTAAGTGGAAATGAGGTTTTAATGCCTCTAGATGTCAGTAAATGATAGGTGAGCTTTTTCATTGCTCTGGTTTTCAGCCTGTGTAAAGCTACTGGATTTCGAGCATAGTGCCACTGCACCAAAGTTAGTGTGAATTGTACCGTTTACTGTCTGATGTTCATGATCTCCCTTGGTGATCAGTAGTCATATGTTCCTTTTTAATGTCACTGTTCATTACTCTCTGTTGTATGTGAAAGTTTGCTGTGGCAGATGATGGCGGTCTACGAGTAGATGATCATATGATAACATCAGAGCCAGATGTGTATGCTGCAGGTGATGTATGCACTGCATGCTGGGAGCACAGCACTCTGTGGCAGCAGGTAAAAAAATATTTTCATTTAATCGGCATAGTACAGCATTTTTGTCCTTCAAACATTACATATTTATCATGTGATTTAAGTAATCCTGTGTAATAAAACAACGTACCATGTGCTCGCTGATTTTTGCTTTCAGACAAAATTTTTATGGCAAGCAATTTCATTTTATTTCTGTTTTAAGCTGTTCTATATGTGGAAAACAATTAAGAGTTAGATAATTAGATATATTAGCTTATGCCATGGCGAGGCGTCCAATCTGTCCATTCACACTTCATTAGAATCGCTACTCCTGCACACAATGATCAGCTAATCAGATTTCATCCATATTGTGCTCAAGGTCAAGATTAAGGTCGTACTGGTCGTTTTACAGGCACTTTCCAATTTTCACAAGACTTGCTATTCCTCCTAGAGTATTGGTCAGATTTTAGTGAAACAAGATTAATTTGTTCTGGATATGAATGTTTGCAAGCTTCCTTTACTTCTCAGTGCATTTTAATTCTCATTAGTTTGTGCAATGCAGCCAACCAGTGACAACAAAACTTATACATTTCTTTCTGTACAATAAGCTTTTAATTGTGATTTATGTGAGCAGGATGAGTTACTGAAGGGTGTCAATAGCCTCTTTTCCACTAGTACCTACTCAGCTCGACTCGACTCAGTTTCGGTTGTTTTCCATTACAATTTAGTACCACATCAGTGTGGGTGGGGTCGTTATAGCAACGCGTCCCAAAAGTCGCGTGACTTGATTTATATGCAACACAAGCACAACAATGGAGGACATCGAGCCGATCGCGGCTCGGTCGATGGCTTTTTGTCAGACTCAGGGTAAAAGAAGAGAGCCAGAGAAGGCTGCGGGCGGAAGGTGTCACTCTAATGACTCATCCAGTGACGTCCCTCCCTGGCCAATTAGTGACATGCAGTCCGTTAACGTCACATTTTGGGATCGCCTCGGATCGCTTGGAACCCCAGCCAAGTGGGTACTAAAAAAGTACCTGGTACCAGGTACTACCACCTAATGGAAAACCCCTCAAACCGTGCCGAGTCGAGTCGAGTCGAGTTGAGTTGAGCCGAGTAGGTACTAGTGGAAAAGGGCTCATTTTAGACCCAGTGTCCCAGCAGGCATTCAGTTCACTGGTGTAAACCTTGATAAAATAATGATAAAAATAATGATAAAATAGGTGTTCAAGAAATTGAAACTGCAAGTTTAACAACAAATGGGTTGAGAAAGCCAGTGCCTGAACAGGCTTACAGATCTAACTTGTGCTGTATGTTGAAGGTGTTTCAGACTTTGAACAATGAGATTAGGGGAGATCATTTAGGAAAACAATTATATCTGGATTTATTTTCACATTAAGAACCATATTTTGACAGTGTTTTTAAAGTCATTTTGAATTGACATCAGTTTATATGGAAAGATTTTTTCCTTTTTTTTTCTTAGTGTATTTTGATTGGAAGTTTAGTCTTAAAAAATGTATAGTTCAACTTTCTTATACCTGTACTCATTCTGTAAAAATATACCAGTGATTAAAGAAAAATCTATTATCACATACAAATACCTCAAACTTTTTGCTAAAAAGAAAGATTATATTATATATTTCATACATGCTTCTGTTGAAACTTTGCTTGGTGTTAGAAAAGTGTGCAGAGCAGCTGTTATATTTCCACTGTAATACATATTTGAATTTCACACTGTGTATGTGTGTGTTGTGTACAGATGCGTTTGTGGACACAAGCTCGTCAGATGGGTTGGTATGCAGGCCGCTGCATGGCAGCACAAATCCTGTCAGAACCAGTGGAGCTGGACTTCTGCTTTGAACTCTTCTCACATATTACTAAGTTCTTCAGCTACAAGGTAAGCAATGTTTTACTACAGGGCAGCAAAGTTATTTAAATTATAACCAATAGGTTAAACATCAACTATGCAAAGTATAACTGTTTTCATTATTTTCAAGGTCATTTCACAGGGCTGCATGGTTTTTGCCTCAAGGTTGATTCATGGTGCTTTTTTAAATAACATCTCTCCTTCTGCTTATTCCACAGGTGGTCCTACTGGGAAAGTTTAATGGTCAAGGGCTTGGGCCAGACCATGAACTGCTGGTACGCTGCACCAAAGGCCAGGAGTATGTCAAGGTGAAACTGCAGAGAATAACAATATGATGACTGTAAATGGTAAAAAGACTGGTACTTACAGTTCTGTGGGAAAAGCATTTGCCCCCTTCCTGATTTCTTTTTTTTTTTTTGGCATATTTGTCATACTTACATGTTTCGGATCATCAAACAAATTCTAATATTAGACAAAGATAACCCGAGTAAATACAAAATGCAGTTTTTAAATGATGATTTAATTTATTAAGGGAAAAAAGCTATCCAAACCTACCTACCTGGCCCTGTGTGAAAAAGTAATTGCCCCACCCTTGTTAAATCATGAATTAACTGTGATTAACCATAGAGTTTTTGGAAAACTCAGTTCAATTTTACTAGCCACACCCAGGCCTGATTACTGCCAGACCTGCTGAAACAAGAAATCGCTTGTGAAAGTGAAGTAGGCTAAAGTTCTCAAAAACAACACATCATGCCACGATCTAAAGACACTCAAGAACAGATGAGAAACAAAGTCACTGACATCTATCTGTCTGGGAAGGGTTACAAAGCCATTTGTAAGGCTTTGGGACTCCAGGGAACCACGGTGAGAGCCATTATCCACACATGGAGAAAACAGGAGAGAACTGCAGGCCTCACTTTCCTCAGTTAAGGTCAGAGTTCATGATTCAACAATAAGAAAGAGACTGGGCAAAAATGGCATCCATGGGAGAGTTCCAAGGAGAAAACCACTGCTGACCAAAAAGAACACAAAGGCCCGTCTCACATTTACCAAAAAACATCTTGATGATCCCCAAGACTTTTGGGAAAATACTCTGTGGACTGACGAGAAAAAAGCTGAACTTTCTGGAAGGTTTGAGTCCCGTTACATCTGGTATCAAACTAACACAGCATTTCATAAAAAGAACATCATACCAACAGTCACACATGGTGGTGGTAGTGTGATGGTCTGGGGCTGCTTCAAGACCTGGACGACTTGCCGTAATTGATGGAACCATGAATTCTGCTCTCTACCAGAAAATCCTGAAGGAGAATGTCTGGCCATCAGTTCACGCCCTGAAGCTCAAGAGCACTTGGGTTATGCAGCAGGACAATGATATGAAACACACCAGCAAGTCCACATGATGAAATCATTTAAAAACTGTATTTGCATTTACTCAGATTATCTTTGTCTAATATTAGAATTTGTTTGATTAT
>VUQS01069808.1:4284-22416 GCA_015108495.1 Heterochromis multidens
AAAATACATGCAAAGACAAAATACAAGCAAACTAATAAAAACATTTTTACCAATTTAGGCATAGCATTAAAACATGCTACAAAGTTGAAAAAAAAAAAAAAGAGAGACTGTCAACTACTGAGAATAACTTCTAGTGTTTGGCAGTGTTTTATGTAGGGACAAGCTTTAAACTCATTTTAGCTAACCATGGAGAAACCTTCTATTTTCAACAGAAAATTTGAAATTAGCCTTCTAGTTAGTACATCATTAACATTTGTGGTCCTATTTATTAAATTAATGAAGGTAAAGTGACCTGAAGTTAACTGCAGTGAAGAAGAAGAAAATCTCAAAGAGTGGGAAAAGCAGTAATTAATGACACTGACTTGTTATTAAAAGAGAATAATAATGATAATATACACAGTAACACCACAATGCATAGAATAAGTCCTTCTTATGCCTTTTTATTTTTTTTATTCTTCAGTTACACAGATTTCTTGCTATACCATATATGATTGTCTTGTTATGTATCAAAAATTGCAGAATCAGTACTGCATCATGATACCATTATTATTCTGTATCTGAACATGCATCAGCCTGTATTATGATGCAAAATAAATAGTTGACCGAAGTTAACATTAAAAGGGTTGAATCTTAACACTGGCTACTGGCACAGAACAGACAGGATATTCCCAAATGTAACCCAGTAATTAAATGTAGAAACATAGTCACTCAGCAGTTAAAAGCCCAGTTCAGTTGAACTGTTTCTTCTTTCTCTTTCCTTTTTCTGTCACATAACATACAAATACACAGACACCTGCCCATCTCAGTATGCCTGTCAAAGATCTGCACTATGATATTAAGTGCATGTTAACAGGTTGCGTGTCATTCCACATGGGCATTATTATGCATGTTGTCATTTGATTTCTCTGTTTGTTCTGTTTCTAGTCCTGCTTGAGCACAGATTTGTAATCAAAAGCCACAGAGGTCTTGCTGTACCTCCTGATCCCTTCCTCCCTTTTCTCTGCCACTGATCTTGTTAGTGATGATCTCTGAAGAATCTTAATTATACTTAATGTGCTTAAGAAATGTTCAGCCCCACCACTTAGCAATTATTGTATAAAATACAAGCCATATCTTTTTTGGATCAGATACTAACTTCTAATGGTTTAATATTTTAGATGGCTAAAGTCCTTGCAGCAAGTACTCTTTTCATTGCGTAATTCCCACAGGTGTAGCTGAAAATATTTTAGATACTCAGTAGGGGAATATGAGTATGTGAAGGGGTGATTTGGGGCTTTGGAGTTTTTTATATGCTGTTGCACCCTACACTTTCTGTGTTAGGTCTTTAAAATCAATGTGGAGACAGAAGGGAAAATAGAAGCGGCCAAATGTGCCCTTTTCTGTACCTCAGGTGGTGGTATTCTGATCTGACACACTTACTGTGCTAGAGTTCACACAATACTGAAAACAAAACTTTAAAAACATAGTCAAAAGGCCAATACATAGTGCTTAGTCAATGTCTTTTTGAACAGTGAACAGTTTGAACAGTTTTCTGTACTTCCCACCACATTTTAGCTGTTGCCATCAGACATATGTGTATGTGTATATTACATTTTCAATATAGCAATCAAAGCTGGGGGATTTCTTAGAACGATGTTTAAGTATTGTTTCCTTAACATATTGCAAATTATTACATGACAACAAAAACTTTGTTAGTAATGATATGTTCCCTACTAACACAGTGGTTCTTGTGCAAATGACCAATGACATCAGCAATTCTAGGGTTTGCTGGAGTAGCGGGTATTTCTTGTCTGCCCTTCCCTGACACTATCTCACTTGCTGCTTGCTCTCACTTTCTTTTCCACTCTAAGCCTGTGTGTTCTTCTCTCTCCCCCTTGCCTCCTCTCTCTACCCACCCCTTCCTTCCCTCCTAAAATTAATTCCTCATCCACTTTTGCTTCTGTCCTCATGCATTCTTCCACTCTTACTAACATTCTTTCTTATAACCTTCTCTCTTTCTTTTCTCTCCTTTCACCGTTCCACCATTATTGCCATTCTTCCTTTATCCCACCCCACTTACATTGAAACCTTTCTTTTGTTTCCACCCTTCGGCCCTCTTCAATCTCTCCTTGCCTTGAACTTCTACCTGCACTTCTCACTCTTTATTTCCACCCGCCATCCTTTCCACCACTCCTTCCATCCTCCTCCTCCTCTTCCTTCTCCTACTTTTGGTGACTCTGTGGCTGCTGGTGTGGGCATGCGGGCCTGCCTGACAGAGTTTTGCATGCGCGGCCTGTCTAACTTTTATTCAGATTCAAAGAAAAGGATCCGTACATCCTATCAGAGTAAGTCGGGCCTTCCTAAAGGCCGGGGAAATCAGTGTGTGTGTGCAGGTGGGATGGGGGGATGGGTTGGTGTTTTGATGGAACATAGTAGGACATCATGTTTGGTACAGAAGATTGCCACAAGAACTGACATGGACTCAAAGCAAAGGGACAAACCAAAGAGATGACTGGAATAAAACCAGTTGTTTCTGAACTTAGTGCAGAATATCACCTGCAGAACTTTTCATATTCCAGTCATGTCCAGCAGTATGTCCTTTGCAGAAGGAGAGTCACTACTTTGAGACAGTTGAGTAAGGGCAGTTATAAATAATATATTATATATGTGATGTATATTTTAACTAAAACATAGTTAGTGGGGTGAAAGCCGCCATCTTGTTAAAACTATGATGTGTGCTTTTTGTTGATGGTTACAAAGGAATTCTTAATTTTATTCTACAATAAAGGTTTAATGAGAGTGCCTTTCAATGTCTTCAGTCATTTGTAAAGTCAGCATAAATTATTGAAAGAAAATTAGCATTAAGAATGTTTGGTGGAACCTTTGACTGATGTGAAATAATTAAAAAAGTCAAAATTTTTTGAACTGTGACGACTCAGCGAGGCTATTAATAAGTCCATAATGAACGCTGCTTAAAACGCCCCACATTTGTACTCAGACTTAACAGAATAGGAATTAGGAATCTCAGTGTTTGTGGCAGTTTTTAAAAAAGGAAAAGGTATGACTTCATTTTGGCTCGTGCTTGCTGCATGTGATCAGATTGAATATGATCCTGTTTGGATTTTTGTGTGTGTTCTGTTTTGTACGTTGACTATTTATGCCACTTTATCATGAGATTTGCACTACATACTTTAGAGGCCTAACTATAGACATTTCAATGCAATCTGGTCGATTTAAAAAAAAAAAAAAGTGTTATATTTTGAACAGATTGTAGTGCAGGTCACATCAGAAGTCAGCCACTCTGCTCATGGGTGACGCTATAAATCCTAATAAACATTCACTGGGAAACATTCACTATGGCTCAGAACAGAAAGAGCTTGACCTCATAAAATAACTACTCTTTACATATAACAGTGAATTATTGGGGACTGATTGTAAAACCAAGGTGATACCTGAAAGATTGTTGATAGCTGTACTCTTTCTTTGGGCTTTGCGTGGCTGACATCTACCAAGCAGACGTCTGTTAAATCTGTATGACTGATATGGTTCAAATAATCTGACACACTGTGTATGCTACCTCTTCTTCCTTTCGGCTGCTGTAGGCCTTACTGAACTCACTGACAACCAGCAGTCGATTGACATGGAGAGAAGCAAGTCGCCCACTTCAGGTAACCTGCTTACACACACTTACACAGACACGCACCAGCAGCCACCAAATCCTTATTCCCTGAATGCAAATGTCTTGTGATTGGCACAATGAAACTTTGCTGGATGGTATGCTGTTGTCTTTAAACTTGAATTACAGCCTGTGGTCACCTCGCACCATCACCAGAGCATCGTCACTTGGTGAGAAAGGGAGGCTTTTAAAATGACAAGTCTTCAGTGTTGTTATATAGAAGTCCAAAATTTAAGGAACTGAAAAGAAGTGCTAAAACCGCTTCAGTGGAAACGTTTTAGTGATAAAATGTAATCTAGTAGGAATGGTTATTGTATATCTGATGCAGTTTGTCACAGTTTACAGCTGGCTTGTCCTTTATTCCAAAGTTGTGTAGTGACTGTGTGTTTTCACAAAGGTGAAGAAGAAAAAAACACTACACTTTTCATCTGCTCTCTCTTTTCCTTTTACATATTTATCTTAAACTAACATCTCAGACTGCAGTGGTGATAGACTATGCATATTAATGAGTAGTAGTAACATCATCATTTTACAAAATACAGCTCTGTGTTCTCAGAGTTGTTTAGATGTTTACTTTGCATAATCGACAATGCACTTTTCTGTCGGTTTTAAATTTGCTAGCATGTTATCAGTAGGATGTACAGCCATGTGAAGAAGAAAGCTTTCACATGCAGTCCTGTGAAAAAATACACTGATACCATAGGAATTAAGAGGGTAAGTAGCAGCCGGGTCTGCTAATCAAATGCACTTGATCAACTGATCCTCAGCAAGTGTGACCACCACTATCAAAGCAGAAGTTTTGACACTTTGCTTGTCTGGAGCATTCAGGTGTCTGTTAACACAGTGCTATAGTTTTCCCAGGAGTGGATGTGCTAGCAAATTCCCCCAAGAGAAACTGCGAAAAACCCGAAAGCTACATCTCAAACACTACAGGCCTCAGTTAGCATGTTAAATGTTAAAGTTTATGACAGTACAATTAGAATAAGACTGAACATTTGTGCCTTGTTTGGAAGGGTTACCAGGAGAAAGCCTCTTCTTCCTAAAAAGAAGCACAGCTTAGGTTTGCAAAGTTGCATCTGATCAAACCACAAGGCTTCTGGAACAATGTCCTTTGGACAGATGAGACCAAAGCAGAGATGTTTGGCCATAATGCATAACACTACATTTGGAGAAAACCAAACACAGCATATCAGCACAAAAACCTCATACCAACTGTCAAGCATGGTGGTGGAGGGGTGATGATTTGGGCTTGCTTTGTAGCCACAGGACCTGTGCAGCTTCAATGAGTCAGTGAGTCGACTATGAGCTGTCTGTCCAACAGACAAACAGGTAAAGCTTGGCCGAAATTGGATCATCCAGCAGGACAATTATTCCAAGCACACCAGCAAATGTACAACAGAATGGATGAAAAAGAAATTAATCAAGGTGTTGGAAAAACTGTAAAATCCTGTAAAAACTTTCTTTTTCACATGACTGTATAATGGAACAGACGTGTTTTCTAGAAGATAGTGTGATAAAACATAAAATGTAAATGTCTTTGATGTTTGTATTCATACTCATCATCTTGTCACTGGCATCAAGTTTCAGGATCACACTTTGGAAATATAATTTTAGATATGATAGACCTTGCACTGAAAATGGCCTCTGATGAATATCTCAGAACAGAAGATAATAGCATACAACAGATGAAAGTTTGTTCCTAGATGAGATCTGTGTAGTTGAAGACAATGAGGCGGAAATGTATAAAGGATGAAGAGAAAAAGAGGATGAGAACATTTCCCAGCAGGTGCTCTTGTGTCTCTCATAGGAAACACTACCTCAGCAAATGCAGTGAGTGTGTAAGCATGTGTAAATCTGTGCTTAAGACACTGCCAGGCAGGCATGCTGTGTCCTCGAGGCTTTTTCTGGTTTGTAAGGCTTCAGGGACTATTCAATATAAAACTAAAACATATTCAATGTTATGTCTCGTGTTTGATTCAGAATTGTCCTCTTATGCAACAGATTAAGGAAAATAAAAATAGAGATAGGAAATACAGAATTTGTAGTATTTTTGAGGACCCCAGGTACCTGTCTTTTGCCTAAAAGTGGATAAAAGCACCCCACAATCAGGTAATCTCACTTTATGAAACCTGGAAGGTATTACAGAACAACCTTTTTCGGCTTCAATACAAGTACAGACTTGAAAGCAATTTCTGTCATTGTATGACATCCCTTTTTCATGTTTGCCTTGATGGCTGATTATGCTTTTCAGGTGGCTTTTAAGGAAAAGAAGAATTTTTTTTTTGTATTTTTTTAATCTTCAGAACTAGCATTCAGACTATTAAACCTGCAAAAAGACACAGGAAAATTCAAGGAAATTCAAGATTTTTTTTTATTCATTTTTCTTCTTCTTTTTTTCTTTTTTTTTCAGTCACAGAGAACGATTGGTCACAGTTGATATTTGGGTGGGAATGTTGCACATGAAGGATACCATTTTGTGCAAATACTTAATCAGTTAGATTTTTTTTTTTGTTTGTTTGTTTGTTTTGTTTTCCCAAGACATAAAGCTTTTCTGATTTTTGCCAGAAGTAATTCATGTGGTCCTGAAAATGATCACTGCTGTCCAACTGGCAATGCACCAACTCTTGTCCTAAGAGGTCATTGCCCATTCACTATTTGTTGCCCTGTTAGACTGTATCCACATGGGCCTCATGGGTCCAAGCCTTAAAATTTTGCCTTCTCGAGTGAGACAGTTTACTATAGGAAAACAAACATAAATGGGTAGCCAAATGCTAAAAACAATATGCCAATCTTTATTTTGTGACATCTATATTAAAAGTCTTCTTGTGTAACCAAACTGGTAATATGCTGGCAAGGTCATAGGGCTAAAATTTGTGTGAACTCAAACTATTCCAAATTATGCTTGTTGGCAAATGTAGTGCATAGATAAGCATTTTTTTTTTTTCCAAATGCACAGATCCATGTACTGTATCCACAGGAGACTAAACAGTTTGACTAAGCAACATCTAGCATTAACATGAGTCTTGGGTTTTCTGATCACAGCTCTAAGTATGGCAGTTCAAACCTAGCATTACCCACTTTGTATGCAAATAAAAACAAACTCTATATTAATTTTGTTTTCAGCTACCAAATGTCAGAGTCTTGTATGGGTCCAATTTGGCAAACTGCACCCACATAATTCAGTAGACTGGAACCTACCAATTACCCTCACTTATGTCCAAGTTAAATACAGACACATAATATCATATATTAACTGCTGGTTTATAACTAAATGCAAAAACCCTACCAAATGCATTTTTGTGCTTCAGACTTACTCCTTTATCTTTGGGCAGATTTTACATGCAGTATGAATACCAATTCATCATTAATTTAGCTGTCCAAAATCTGTTGTGCTTTAAGTATTTTAATCAGCAGTTGCACATTCATAATTTCCTGTATTTGTTTTGTCAACAACACAGGATACACTCTTGTTGTTTGTTCTCACGTGTACTCTTCAGCCTTGCCTTTGAGCCTCCCAAGGAGAGAATAACAACAGCATGACAGATCCAGGACAAGATGTTCTTTGCTGTTGTGGCAGGGAGTCTTTCAGCATTGTGATGTGGACTAGGTCATGGTCATTCTGTCCCATTATAGGCATGCCATTTGTTAATTAAAGATTTGGAAAAGGAGACAAATTATGGAGAGATGAATGAAGAGCACATGGACAGATGCAGCATGACACAGCATGATTGTGTCTGATTCACTTTAATGCTTACCCACTTGAGGGGGAAGGAGAGGAACTGCTGAAGCAGTTATATTCAGTGGAGCACAGGTTCATAATTATAAGAAAGAAATGTTAACAATAGCTAAGAGCAGGCCAGCCTGACTTCAAATGTCAGTTAAATCAGGTTAAAACCTTTTCCATATTAATGCAGTACTGATGTAAAATATATTAAAACTTGTTATGCCCACAGACAAATGAGGCAGCTCAGTTGTGCTTTGCTTGACAGGTGTAGAGTCTACGGTTTGTTTTCTCCTGCTGAATATCAACTTCAGCCCTTCTCTGTGGCCATTAGAGGTTGTCTGCCTGTCCCTGGCACACCTGTTGTGCTGTATCTGTTCAATGCCATAAACAGACTGTGGACAGCTTATTAAGGGAGCCAGCCATCGTCCTGATTCACCCCACGTGTCAATAATAGCAAGCTTCTCTCTCACTTCTTAACACATCTTTCCCCCTCTTTTCCTGACCTTTTTCCTGTTTCTCTTTTGTCATTAGGCCCAGTAATTGGCCCTTCTCCTGCCCAAAAGCTGTCTCCCTTCACAACCTTCCTGTTGTCTTCTTTTTAATGTCCTGAGGTCTGTTGTTTAGGTTTGAAGTTATGTGTTAAATTTTCTCTGGAAGCATTATGCGACATGTAGCTGTAGCCGGACTTGACCAGGCCCTTCAAAAAATGGACTAACAAGACAAGACACTAGTGTTCGGTGCCTGACCCCACAGGATAAATTTAGCAGTGAGTACTTGAGGGGAAAGGTGAGGTGCAACTCAAGGTTTTAAAAAATTAAAATGAGCCTAAATACAATTTTTTGACTAAAGCCTGCCAGAGGACTTTTCTACAGCTGTATCATATGTATAATACAGAATAAAACCTATGCCTTATATAAATATTAATTAACCTATAGGAGATAATATTGAATTGTTTACAAAAGTAGAAGTTTATCGCAAGCTTAAATGCACTGATATATTTCTTTAATGACTCCTAGGTCTTGAAATGTTGTGTTTTTTGTGAAACAAAACAGGGGTAAAATGGGTCTATTATCTTGGTAATTACCATCACATCAAAACTACCATGTAATTCTAATTTAATCAGTTTCAGACCCCGAGATACTTAAACTCCTCCACTTGGGGCAGCAACTTGTCCCTGACCCAGAGTGGGCACTCCACTCTTTTCCGGCTGAGGACCATGGCCTCAGACTTGGAGGTGCTAATTCTCATACCCGCCGCTTCACACTTAGCTGTGAACTGCTCCAGTGCGAGCTGGAGGCCACCACTTGATGAAGTCAACAAGACCACATCATCTGCAAAAAACAGACATGAGATTCTGGGGCCACCATGCGGAAGCATTCCGTCACTTGGCTACACCTAGATATTCTGTCCATAAAAATTATGAACAGAATCTGTGACAAAGGGCAGCCCTAGCGGAGTCCAACACCCACTGGAAATGAGTCTGACTTATTGCCGGCAATGCGGACCAAGCTCTCACTGCAGTTGTACAGGGACTGAATGGCTTGTAACAACGGGCCAGACACCCCGTACTCCCGCAGCACCTCCCCACAGGATGCCCCAAGGGACACGGTCAAATGCCTTCTCCAAGTCCACAAAACACATGTAGACTGTATGGGTAAACTCCCACACACACTCGATTACCCTTGAGAGGAAAAAAAAAACTGGTTCAGTGTTCCATGACCAGGAGGAAAACCGCATTGAATCTGAGGTTCGACTAACGGACGAACTCTCCTTTCCAGTACTGAGGGCGAATCTCATCCACCCCAGGGGCCATGCCACCAAGGAGTTGTTTAACTACCTCAGTGACCTCGCCCCCAGTGATAGGTGAGTCGTCCCGAGACTCTGCTTCCTCTACAGAAGACGTGTCAGTGGGATTAAGGAGGTCCTCGAAGTATTCCTTCCACCGCCTGACTATATCCTCAGTCGAAGTCAGCAGCGCCCCACCCGCACCCGTTGGAAAGACAAAATAACTTAAATTGTTGTAATCTCTGCCAGTCATCACTGTGTCATTTTTTTTTTCCAGTTTTTATTATTTACAATTTTTCTACAAAGAAGCAGGTGTTTGTCTTTAGAGACACTGGATAAGTGTCAACAAATGCATATTTAATCTTAACGTGCCACATGCTGGAAAAATACAGCTAACTTCAAACCGCTTAACGTGGAGGTCTGCAGGGATTCAGACTGTTTTCATGGACGTATCATCCTGAGGGTGCTGTTCTCTCATAGTAAAAGGATAAAGGCAGCATAAATAGATACATTTACAACTGGATGCCTGACATAATGTTATTAAAACACAACAAAACAAAGACTTTTTCATAAAACATAAGAATTATTGAGAATATAGATCCTTCTTTGTGTGCTGATAATTAGGTCAGGTCTTTTTTTTTCATCAGTGGCAGCACAGAAAACAAGACAATAGCTTTGACAACACACAGTCAAAAAATAAAAGCCACCACTCATTTGTACTGTACCTGACAGTGTTATTTCGTTGTTAAGTTATGCCCTACTCACATGCTGCAGAACCTGTCAACACGAGCAAGAACAACCTCTTCTAATGAGCAGGCCTTAGGGAGGTAGTGGTAGGGGCTTCTTACAGACTGGATTAGAGAATGTGGTGGTTAGGCTGTCTCCCGAGGGTGCTTACATCTACACTATCAGAGTCACAGTGACTTCGTTGTCAAGGTCAAGCAAATGAGTCAGGTGGGATGGCTCACTGCAGGCAGAGGGAGCGCAACTGTCCTCCATTCGTCACGGCATGATACAGCTTGACTGTGGTGACTTAATGCCACTGAGCTATTGTGGCTCAGTGGTTAGTTCTGCCTTGTCACAATGAGAAGGACACAGGTTTCATTTAGGTTCTTTGAGGAGTGTGTTTAATGTCACCATTCTGGCACTGGTTTCAGTCAGGTGCTTCAGCTGCCTTAAATACATTTTATTTCCTCGGTTAATGAACTGTAAACAGAAATTAAAATATCATATGTGGAAATGACTACAATCAAGGCATAGTTTCCATTTATTTTTTGAGCCAGAATGTCACTGGGCAAGATGCCTCACAAGCTGTTTGCAGGGAATTGTGAATATAACAGTTAATACTTTACTCTTGCTTCCATTACAGCTATATCAGCAGTGATATCTTGGGAAAATAAGATGCTTACTGTGTGAGAAATAGTGTGTCCCAGTAGGCAAGCTTCCATAACCACCACAATAGTCAGAGGGATAAGCCAGCACAGCTCTAATTAGTTCAACAGAAGAACTTTTAAGGGCTGCATCAGAGCCAGGAGCTGAATAAATACATATAAATCTACAACAGAAAAAAAAAATCACAGTAATATTCCTTTCATTGCGTTCAGCATTAACCTAAAGCACTCGTCTGCTGGAGCTCTACAGTGTGTGAGAGCCTTTTTCTGATAAGCTGGATACACCTATTGAATTTGCTGATTAAAGTCATATCAGGCAGTGCTCCTGACAGATATGAAAAGATACAAGTTTGAAGTCTGTGGAATAAGTTTCAAAACACCACAAGTTTCCCACACACCAGCGAGGATGAATGCTAGACAGATGCATCAGAAAAAGTATTCCATATCCATGCTAAAATTGTTTTCATTTAAAAATGAGGCTCCTTTCTGGTGAGATGAATCTAAGGCTCCTTGAGTGATTTACTCACTGTCTCTGGAAGCTCTCAGGCTGCATGGAGAAGTAGAGGCTCCTCCATCACTGCCTCCATCACTCTAAAAGCCCAGCAGAAGACCCTCATAAAAGCAAGAGTCATCACGCGTACTCCTGTTTCGCAGTCTGCAGAGTAGATGTTTTTTCATCTTCATCCCCAACTGGACACCAAAGGTCATCTCACAACGACAACAGCCACTCTTGCACATACTTAACTGCTATACAGGGCATGAGGTCTTCTCTAGTTTCTTAACAGAGAAATATGTTTGCATATGTACTTTTTTTATTTTTTACTGACTTGTTATGAAGCCATAAAGGACTTTTTACAAAGCAAAATATATTTCACTCATCTACAAGGATTGTATTCCAAACTATGAATCTATTGCGTTTTTTTCCTGCATGCAGCTCCTTGTTGGTCCACTAAATATCTAACACTGAAACAACTCACAGCTGCCTAATAAACATTTAGTAGCCATGTGACCAACTGCATCTTTCACAATTTGTTTTAAATGGGCTATATTTTCCAAAAGCTTCTTTCTATACTGATGCAAAAAAATAAAAAATAAATACTGATAATATTAATAATAAAATAAAATAAAACTGAAACTGTCAAAAGATTTTCAGGTTTGGCATTTCAGGATGGTCCTGTTCTTTCTGCTACTGCTACCATCTTCTGAGAGTGTCTCTCTCACTCTTTTTCTACTTGATTTACTGTTGCTCCTTGTCCGTGTTATCTGGTTCTGATAAATACCGCTGACTACCAAACTGAAATCACTTGCAGCAAAATCACGTTTTCTGGAAAGTTCCAGTGAGCTTGCACTAGACACCCTCACAAATGGTTTTTGAACAGTGTTGTTCTGTTTTACATTTTACATAACTGAGGTGGAGAGTGCAAAGTTAGAATGAATGATGATGACCGATGAATGACTCATAGAAGCACAATAGCCATATTAATAAGAAATAAATTGAATTTGTCCTTTAAGGTTGCCTGGTAAAATATGGTCAGTGTCAAGGGTGAAAGAAAGAAATTAAAGAGGAGAAAACCTGGAGACTGGAGAGCATTACAGGATACTCATGTGACTTGCTCAGTCTTGTGAGAAAAAATACAGAGGAGAAGAAGAAACTCTGGAAAAACAATGAATAGTATATTTCAGGGTAGGGGTCGCTGGAACTTTCCCTCGGCACACAAATGGCTGTGGCACAGGGGTATTAAATGTTTTTCTGCAATTTAAGTTTTGAGGGACAAAGGGAATAACCTTTTAGTGCAAAAAAAAAAAAAAAACATCTGTAGGCGTTATAGCTAATAGTTTCTGAGAGTGTGCTTTTGAAAATCAAAGTTTGCATTTTTCACAGTGCTGTGATTTTCAGAGGAAAGACGTTTCAGAGCTGTGGTGGACGATCGTGTTTGATGAATTTGTCCCATTGTTGCAAAAAGAGAATCACACAATACAAGGTGCATGCTGTATGCAACATTTCTTGTGAGGTGAGCAATTGTTTTGTTCATCATATGAAAGAATATGGAGGGTACGATTGAAACTTTTGTGACTCCAACCATAAAATGCAAAAGCATCCCTGGATTTAAATCTGGATGCAATCCTTATTGCCAGGTTGCCTCCTTGTGGACCTCTGGACCACTTCACTAAGACAGTCTGAGCTTATCACCTGCCCTACTCACCAGATTTGGCTTCCTGGCCATTTGTACTCCTTTAAGGGGGAAAGTGGCCAAATTATTAGTCCACATAAATGGAAATTTTTAAAAACCAATGCAGAGCTTTTTAAGAAGTAGTGAAAGAAAAGAGAGTAAAATGTAATATGTTAAAAGTTAAAGCTAGGCCATTATAAGTGAATTTTAATGGAACCTGTTGTGGGTAGTCTAAATTCATCACCAACTTCAACTCTGCCTCACTGCTTCTGGAGGCTGATAGATAGGATTGCTGCTCATTGCTCTTTTCCTGTGCCCACACCCAGAGGACACAGTGATGGATGATTGGCTGAGGACAGCTGCTGCTCTGCCTCTCAGGAGGGTAACTAATAGAATGGGGGCAAGTGGGCTGGTGCAGAGAGTACAGAACTGAACAGAATGCCCCAAGTACAAAAAAAGATTTTATTTCTTATCAGCAGGCAAAAGTAACCCTTAGACCTCAAAAAAATTTTATGGCTTCATCTTTATCTGCTAATATTTCAGACAGATTAGGTCATGAGAGAGATGATGATTATGCCTTAGTGGACATGGCTCATAAAGATGCGGTGTATTTGCTCTTGTCCACTGGTCACACATAAACTATCTCACACTGTAATGAGCAAGAATCTGAAAGCACACTTGTTACAGCCTTTTCCCATTAGTGGGCTTATGATTTCCAAAACAATGGCAAAAGCATCCATATTTAATGAGCATCACCTGCTCTCAATTAAATATGCTGTGAAATATTCAAGTCTAGAGCAAATACCCTTTTCAGTCTCTGAAAATGGTGCTTGACATACAAACAGACAGTTTGAACAGGGAGTTGTCTAGCCACACTTTAGTTTTGGAAGGAGTTACTTTCTACAGTAACTGGAATGCATAAAATCCAAATCCAGTTCTTTTCTGTTAGCCGTACAAAATGAAAACCTCAAAAGCTGAGGATGCACAAGTTCATGTAAAGTTCTGCGGAGAACAGCTACAACAGAAGTCTCTGCCTAATCCTATTTTTTACCCCCCCCCCCACCGAAAAAAACTCAGGTCAAGACTTCTACTTACAAACAGCCCTTGGGAAAACAGAGGTCATCAAAAAACAAGGAAGAAATACACAAATAAAGGGACAACAGCCATCGATGTTTCAATAGATTGGCGACAAGACA
Organism: Heterochromis multidens; assembly: GCA_015108495.1. NCBI lineage: Eukaryota > Metazoa > Chordata > Actinopteri > Cichliformes > Cichlidae > Heterochromis > Heterochromis multidens. Next base: position 18,207 of record VUQS01069808.1, read on the forward strand.
ACCAGGTGTAATTTGAAGCATTTGACGATATAGGGGTCCACTTAAAGAATCCACTGGCAAAACAAAGGTTGTAGGTGAACAGGAGAGTAACTAAGGTGAGACGTGAGAGTCAGGTTCCAAAGCAGAATTGGATGAATGCTGGAGGGCATCACAAGCTTGTCTGGTGCTTGTTCATGGTCTTGTGAGCATAAGACAGAAGACAACAGGGGTGAAAGAAATACTGCCAAATCAGTTCACAGTATATTTCAGGGCAGGGGTCACTGGAACTCGGTTCCCGTTCACTAATGCATGTTTCCTATGGTGGGAGGAATATTGTGCTTTCTGATATTTTTTTGCCCAGTGAAATCTGAAGGACCACTTGAGGGTTTGAGAACCCTGCTATCTCAGAACTGGAAATTGCCCTTTCGGGGCATAGTACATGTATAGCTCTCTATATGGGCCAGTTTAAAGGTTGAACATGGCTGAAGGCAGATTTAACTCGAAAGAAATTGGCCTCAACAGTTGTTGAGTACATGAGATGCACTTCAGAGTGATTTAGTCCTGAGGTTTACAAAATAGCTATATTTAAAATGGCATCACACCTTGCTGGTTTTACACAGTAAAGGCAAACCCTAAAAGGTACTTGAAAGATTTTATACATCAAAGTCTGTTTACAGGTTTTCAACAATACTACTTAATATGTGAAAAAAAGGTCTCCACAAAGTCTCATACATTGCCTCAAGTGTTGCTGGTTGAGGCAAAGTTGGTTGACTATGAAAACTAAGACTTGGAAAATGTCTGTGGGTTGAGTTAGAAGAAAGTATGCTTACTAGTGTGAGTGTGTAAAGATTATTCCTTGTCCCTGCTCAAGGGAGCACAAATTTATGACCCACTTGCTGAATGTTCTGTTCCACTGTAGGTGCCATTGTGGTGTCAGTGTACAAGTGGTGCTGGATATATCCACCTTAGACTAGACTATATATAAAAATTAGGCATAGCTATAGTGACATCATCTGCTGTTGTTTTGACTCTGCATTTTGAAAACTCTTAAAAAAAATAAAAATAATAATAATCTTTATTTTCAGGAGCCATAACTAGCCATATTTAGACCAAAGGGTGGAGTTCTGTTACTAATGCCAGTAAGCTTGGTTAGCAATTGCATTTATAAACTGCATAGGAGCAAAGCAGAGATGTGCAGTGCTGTGAAGAAGTATTTCCCCCTTTGCGATTTCTTACTTTTTTGAATATTTGTCATACTTACATATTTCAGATCATCAAATTTTAATATTAGACAAAGATAACCCGAGTAAATAAAAAATGCAGTTTTTAAACGACAATTTCATTTATTAAGGGAACAAAGTTATCCCAATCTACCTAGTCCTGTGTGAAAAAGTAATTTGCCACCTAAAACTAATGACTGGTTGTACCACCCTTGGCAGCAAGAACTGCAATCAAGTGCAATACCCGACAATACGTCTTTTATATCATTGTGGAGGAATTTTGGAACACTTTTCTTTACAGAATTGTTTTAATTCAGCCACATTATAGAATTTTCAAGCATGAACAACCTGTTTAAAGTCATGTCAAAACATCTCAATCAGATTTAAGTCTGGACTTTGACTAGGCCACTCCAAAACCTTCATTTTGTTTTTCTGAGTGATTCAGAGGTGGACTTGCTGGTGTGTTTCAGATCATTGTCCTGCTGCATAACCTGAGTGAGCTTGAGCCTCGGGGCATGAAGTGATGGCCAGACATTCTCCTTGAGGATTTTCTGGTAGACAGCAGAATTCATGGTTCCATCAATTATAGCAAGTCATCAAGGACCCGAAGGAGCAAAGCAGTCACACTGCCACCACCATGTTTGACTGTTTGTATGATTTTTATGAAATGTTGTGTTAGTTTTAAGCCAGATGTAAGAGGAACCAAACCTTCCAAAAAGTTCAGCTTTGGTCTCATCAGTCCACAGAATATTTTCCCAAAGTCTTGGGGATGATCCCTAAGAATTTGGGAAAAGGTGTTTTTTAGCAAATGTGAGATGAGCCTTTGTGTTCTTTTTGGTCAGCATCTCTCATGGATGCCATTTTTGCCCAGTCTCTTTCTTATTGTTGAATCATGAACTCTGACCTTAACTGAGGCAAGTGAGGCCTGCAAGTCTTTAGATGTTGTTCTGGGTTCTTTTGTGACCTCCTGAATGAGCCACTGATGTACTCTTGGAGTAATTTTGATAGACTGGCCACTCCTGAGAAGGAGTGTTCCAAGTTTTCTCCAGTGGATAATGGCTTTCACTGTGGTTCGCTGGAGTCCCAAACCCTTAGAAATGGTTTTGTAACCCTTTCCTGACTGATTGATAGATGCCAGTTACTCAGTTCTTGAATTTCTTTACATCGTGGCAGGATGTGATGCTTCTGGTGATCTTTAAGCCTACTACACTTTGTTAAGTGATTTCTTGATTCAACAGGTCTCATGATTTAACAAGGGGGGCAATTACTTCTTCACACAGGGCCAGGTAGGTTTGGATAGCTTTTTTCCCTTAATAAATGAATCATCATTTAAAAACTGCATTTTGTATTTACTCAGGTTATTTTTGTCTAATATTAAAATTTGTTTGATGATCTGAAACATGTAAATGTGACGAATACACAAAAAAATAAGAAACCAGGAACGGGACAAACACTTTTATACAGCACTGTAGCTACCTGCCAGTGTGCGCATGCGTCAACTGGCATGCAGCCTGTTTCAGTTGCTCCTGTCTTTTTCCCCGAACTTTTAAAAATTTTTCTCACGTTCTCATTTTTTACTTATTATTTGTAGAGTGTTTAGTTTATTTGAAATAGTGTTCTCTCAAACATGTGGGCTGAGAAAGCTTTTGTCCTTCTTATCGCCGCAGAACTGTTACTTTCACTGAGGAATGGGAACGTGGCTCAACAGCTGCATTCCGGATCAGCTGATTGCCCTGAGGCCAGCCGGTTTGTCGACCAGACCTACGGATATACTGGCTGAAATATGGAGGAAAACACACCGTGGGGAGGTGGGGAACAGAAGAGGAGAAAGAGGGAGATGGTGAGACAGTGGAGGCTTAAAGAGAGGAGGCGGTATAAGCCGTGTCTCCCATCTATTATAATGGGGAACGTCACTGGGAAACAAGATGGACGAGCTAACAGAGCTAGCCCAGAGTCAGAGGGAGTATTGGAGTGTAGCCTGATGTGCTTCACTGAATCATGGCTGAACCAAGATATTCCCAATGACAACGCATCTGTTGAAGGCTTCCACACTGTTCGGGCTGACAGGGACAGCTCTGCGAGTGGTAAGCAGAAAGGAGGGGGGCTTGCTGTTCTTGTCAACAACCGGTGGTGTAACCCTGCCCACATCTCAATCAAAGAGCTGATTTCTTGCCCAGACATTGAACTGTGCGCTGTTGGACTCGGGCCGTATTATTTGCCCAGGAAATTTATCCAGGTGATCTTTGTGGCTGTTTATGTTCCTCCCTCTGCTAGCCCCACAACTGCATGTGATCTTGTTCATTCTGCCATAGCCCGGTCACAGACTCAGCACCCGAGTGCTTTCATTGCTATCTCGGGTGACTTCAACCATGTCACCTTGAATGCTACACTTCCAACCTTCACACAGTATGTGGCCTGTCCCACCAGGAGGGAGAGAATTTTAGACCTACTGTATGCTAATGCCAAGGACGCATACAGTTCCTCCCCCCTCCCCCCATTGGGTAGTTCAGATCATAACCTGATTTACCTCACCCCCTGCTATGTGCCTGTTGTGAAGAGGGAGCCTGTGACCACAAGGAGTATTAGGAGGTAGTCGGAGGAGGCCTTGGTGGAACTACAGGACTGTTTTGAGGTGACAGACTGGCAGGCACTTAGTGAGCCCCACGGTGAGGACATCAATGGGCTTACTGAGTGTATCACTGATTACATAACCTTCTGCACCGACTCTATTATCCCAGCTCGGACTGTCCATTGTTGCCCAAATAACAAGCCATGGGTGACTAAGGACATCAAAGCCCTCCTCAATGACAAGAAGAGGACCTTCAGAGCGGGCAATAGAGAGGAAGTTAGAATGGTTCAGGGATTATTGAGGGGCAAGATCAAGGGGAATTATAGGAGAAAGCTGGAGTGGAAACTCCAGCAGAACAGAGAGGTATGGAGCAGCATGAAGACCATCACTGGATTCAGGCCATCCAACAGCTGAGAGTGGTGAGGACATAGCCAACGAGTTG
>VUQS01069810.1:0-13445 GCA_015108495.1 Heterochromis multidens
GTTCTATGAAGATTTGATTGAGGTAATTTAGTTGTTTTGTAGGCACTTTCCTGTGCATGCTACCTGCCTAAAGTGATCATCCAGGTGGTTATAAGGCTGTAATGATATTCCACGATGTCTTTCCAGAATACTGAACAGGAAATAGACAAACTCTGCTGCTTCCTCGGTTTGTCTCATTCAGTTGAGGAGAAGAAAATGATCGCAGGTGGAGTGCAGTTTGATAACATGAAAAAGAATGAGATGGCCAACTATTCTACACTGGCGGTTATGGATTTCAAGATTTCTCCCTTCATGAGAAAAGGTACAGTGAACAATAATGTGATGCATGAAATGACATTAGGAAAAATACCTGACTGATTTTTATCTGTGTTTCTGCAGGGAAGGTTGGTGACTGGAAGAACCACTTCACTGTGGCTCAGAATGAAGTGTTTGATGAAGACTACAAGAAGAAGATGAAAGATCCCACACTTCAGTTCCGCACTGAAATTTAAACAGGACCAGACATACTACATGAATACAGTATGAAAAACTGACTCCATGATTTACTAAATTTGGCATATAGAGAAGTACTGCTGTGGAGTGTTTTTTACAAAGATTTAATCTAAATAAATTGTGGTGTCATGTGACAGAATTATACAGAGGAATAAGGTAATATAAACACCCCAAATATCTTCATTTTACAAACTAACATTCTACAAGATTGGACTAAGGAAAAAATGTTTAACATAAACCTGACAAACCAGACACTGAGCAGACTGAGGAAGAATTTTTCTCTCTGCTCAGTTAGACATACACCAGAGTTTGGGAAGACTGCAGATGATCTGCATTAATAGAGTTGAGCAATGACTCCGTGGGTATATTGCAAGACTTTAGAATAACTTAGAAAACTTCTCCTTGGTGACATTAAAATCTACTGCAAGAATGAACATCGTAAAGGACAATCTATGTCTTGGTATGTTTCTCTCTCTCTTTGGGTGACCACCTTTACCCCTCTCTGGAAACATCAAGTCCCTGCCATAAGCCTCCATACCAGAAATATGCACTAACTTTACTAAAGAAAATATTACAATGTTCCTATAAAGTGGTTAATATGGTGTTTGTAACCACAAAAGTTCATAAAACATAAAAAAAATATCTAATTTGTTATACAATTTACTGTATGTCAGAATTACTTATTCTCGTTCAGTTGATGGTACCATGACCAAAAAAAATAAATAAATTAAGGGGACAGTTGGTCATCACAGAATAACACAAAGGCATAATCACCATGTCATTTTAAAAATTTGAAAAAACAACATTTTCAGTTATAGTAGCAACAGATTCATGCAATGTGTATACAAAAATCTGCAATTTTGTATTCAGAATCAGTGTTTATTAATTAGATTTGTGAAAGTGTAAAAAACAGAAAAAACTTATACTTTATACTTATACATTAAAAGTCTTCTTTTCTCCTTCCATTATGATTACCCAAACACATTTTATTTAAATCTCCTCTTTAGATGTCTTTAATATCTTGAGCATAACTGGTCGATTTCCACAAAGTGTCGGTGACTCACTATTTTACTGAAAACCGGGAAAATGTTCAGAACTTTCATGCCAGGCCAGATGATGTGTTGATTCCAATGTACCCCAAATCAAGTCAGTCTGAGAACCTGAACAAATGTGTTTTCCTTTATACATTTTGAATAAATGCATGCGTGTATGGCCAAATACATTATTTTTAATTTCCTGTATTCATAGGAAACACGTGGATCTCCTACATCACTGACCTGCTGTATTTTGGTCAGACAGCTCCAATATTATTCATGCCAGAGTGCCTCTTTTTGAGATTGCTATTCATAAATCTGTTTTGCCGGGTGGAACTGACTGTCACACAGACGCCATATGTCACAAATTTAGAAAACTTTATTCCACTGTCATGAATTCCTGCTTCTTGGTCAATTCACTAAACTAATTCCTCATTTCAAGTCACTGTTTTTAAATTAAGATTGTGTTTCAGTGTCTGAGTAATGATTTTTAGTAATAGTGAGTTTAGTAATTAACAATTTTTAACTCAGTATTTACGAGCTTCATTTGGTTTACAATAATATTGTTTTTGCATTTAAGTAGAAAACTCACTCACATGTAAGTATAAATAAATATAAATATAAATATAAATAAATATATAGGGGACTGTAGATGAAAGATGAATAATTACTGCCAGGTTGAAGATGGGATTTTGAGCTGGAGCAAAGCGGGGAGTGTGTGACAGAACGCATGGAGAACCAGGTATGTTGCTGGCTGTTCTGAGCAGCGGGGGAAACCATAGTTGAACTGAGCAGAGAGTCCAGAGTGTGGAGAACTAATCCGAGCAAATAAAAAGTGAAATCCAGAGCCGAACTGAAACAGGTTTCAGGCCTGAGCAGGAAAGCTGAGGAGGTGAAGCTGCAGACTGAGGCGGAGCAGTGTGGACACTGGATGAAAGGCTGTAGGTTTAGTGATCGGAGGCAGATGTGGCCAAGATGATAAACTTTGACTGTTCTACTTTTGCAACAATTATTTAAAATGTGTTTCTTACATTTTTGCAGCCTGCTGTGAGGTCAATCTTAAAATGTAGGCAATCAGCTGTTCAATCAGTTTCACAGTGAGCGCTCTGTGTTTATACTGTTTTTATTTTAGTGCAACAAATCCCACACGTTATCCAAAATTCAGTTTTAACTTTTCATAATGTTCCCAGAAAGCTGAATCTGTTCATCTGGATGTAGCGTTTCCATTTTTTACATCTGTTATCTGTTATGTTATTTATTGTACCCTTTCTTTATTAGGTTATTCTAACGTGTATTTTAACTTTACGATCTGTAATGAAATGATCCAAATCATTGATAAAACTAATAAAACTCCTAAAATTAATCTTAAATACTTGTTTTGTCAAATCTTACTTAAAATTAGAAAAAACAGATGAAAATTAACAATTTAACTTCTTCAAGAAATTATGTCTTTGCCATTAATGCTGTTGTTGCAGGAGGGGTCAGAATGAGTAATCCTGGTGGTTTGGGTGTTAAATGATACAGAATCAGAATGGCTTTCCTCCATAATTAAAGGAACAGAAATGGAAGACAAGTTCACTATCTCTCCTCGACTCATCTTCCAGTCCAGTTTGCGCCAAAGTCCTTTTGGGAGCAAAACTGCAAGGTACAGCAGCAGATGTGACACTGAGATCATTTCAACTGATGCTCAGAAAAAAAGAAGAAATAGGAAACTGTCTTGTGTGATGTTTGGCTTTAGATAACTTCCCTGTTTTCTTCTTGTGTAGATCATTTATGTGGGCTGCAATGCCAAAGACAATGTGGTGTCTTATTTTCGCTTCTTTTCACATTGTCCACCCAGAACCTGGAGATTGGAGCAGCTACCTTCAGAAATTTATGCAAGGAAATAGTATATATTAAGATACTCTATAATTGCTTTTACCATTGCGTTTATATATTATTAAAGCACTTTCATTTATTCTCACAGTGGCGTTTGGCTCCTGATATGACCATGTGAATGGTTGGTGAAAGAAGAAACTGACATACTCAAAACTCCATTACATGTTCTATGAAGATCTGGTTGAGGTAATTTCCTAGACATGTATAACACACTGACAGATAAATTATGGATCAAAATACTGGAAAGTTTTTCAAATTAATCAAAACTTCTGCTTGCATTCTTTTTGATAACTGTCAGTACACACAAGCTTTTGTCATGTTTCTCATCTCAGACCGACAGATCATGTGCTCCCCCCGTTTTCTTCTTTTTCTTATAACCTGTTAGTCTTTTTTCATATAGGCAACTTTTTTCTTTTTTACACTTGAGCCACAATAAGTGTCTAAGGGAAACAACATTCAGCATCCCTGTTATTTCAGCATCACTTTTAATTTTATTTATTTTTTCAATTTTTGTTTTTATTCTTTTTAACTGCCAATCTACCTGGAGGTAAACGTATTTCTTTATATAGATAAATGGGGTTGTGACAGTATGCAGATAGTATGCATATTGTATGTAGATTGCACAGCGATTTACTAAGATACACACGGTGGTAAGAACAAAGTAGACTGATGCATTTTGCATAAGCACTTGTTTTTTCCCAGAGTAAGAATGTTTCCACTTAGATATGAGTAAATGGGAGCTAATGAATGGCGTGAAAGATTTGGTTTGTCTGCAAAGATTAATTTGTAAAGATTCATTAGCACAGTGTATAAATGTAACACAATTTAAACGTTAAAGCAATACCCTGTTGATTTAATTTTGTGTTAGGTTTGAGTGTGTATATCATTTTTTGTTCTAAGAGATGTACTGAATTTTGGTAAATAAGGAGGAACAATTTTTTTAATGTGAAGATTTGTACAGATGTGAAAATGTGAAAACAGTGTTTACATGGCAGTGCAGTAAAAACCTTTATGTGTGTGTCACTAAAACCAGTTAATCGTGTCAAATAATCATCTCAATATTGAACAAAGTAATCATTATCATTTTGGCCATAATCGTGAAGTAGATGATGAGATATTCAAAGTCTTCCCAATTTTATGTTGAGGAACATTATTCTGAAATTGTTCCACAATTTGTAGATGCAGTTTTTTGCCCCTCTTTACTTTGGAGAAACTGCCTCTCTAAGATGCTCTTTTTATACCCAATCATGTTACTGACCTGTTGCTAATTAACCTAATAAGTTGCAAAATGTTCCTCCAGCTGTTTTTGAGTATCATTTACTTTTCCAGTGTTTTGTTGCCGATGTCCCAACTCTGCTGCCATCAAATTCAAAATTTTATTTCCTTTTACACCACTTCCCAACTTTTTGGAAATGGGATTGTATCTGAATATTTAGAGTTCTAAGACTCGTTACTTTTCCAAACTGATTGTTTTTTATTTCCACATTTTCAGGACACTGGATGAGAAATAGACAAACTCTGCTGCTTCCTTGGTCTGTCTCCTTCAGCTGAGAAAAGGGGAAGATTTTTAAACTGAGGGCAGTTTGATAATATGAAAAAGAACAACATGGATTTCAGTGTTTCTACTTTCATGAGAAAAGGTACACAGTAATTATTCATCAGACAAAATAAAAGTTCTGCCAAGGAGACCTGACTGATTATCTGAGTTTCTGCAGGGAACGTTGGTGACTGAAAGAACCACTTCACCGTGGCTCAGAATGCAGTGTTTGATGAAGACTACAAGAAGATGGAGGATCCCACACACAGTTCCACAGTTTTTGAAATCTGAATGGGACCTGACACACTGTGTGAATACATTATATGCAGACGAGTCCAATACTCGCATTCACACCCTTGTGTGGCATATAGAGAGTAGTCGAGGTGTGCTGTGTGTGCTATATTCTGGCAAATTGTATCTGAATCAAAACAATGAACTACATATTATTAAGCACAAGTCATGTGAATTTTTATCAAAACAAGCAAGTGTACACAAAGGACTAAGTAGCCAATATTGTAATTCACAGATGAAACTAAGATTAGTGGTCTCCCTGAATTTAAAATATAGATTTTATTCTGTTAACTGTGTGATTTCTGATGGTGATGTTTAAGGGGTTTGTGTATTTGGTTAAATTCATTTCATAATATTTTATGGTTGGTCACATGATTGGGGGCAATATTAAGTATTAGGTAGTATATTAGCTAGCTGTTCACCTGGTGTCAGCAGGAGGGGAGAGGGTGAATGGGTTGCTGTATTTTTGTTGACTGTCACCTTTTTTGTGATCACCGAGTTTTGGATTATTTTTTGTGCACTTTGCATGAAGTTGGTTCCCCTTTTTCTTTCTTTCATTAATAAAGATTTTAAATTGTTTTTCGATCTCCGTGTCTCATTATCCTTGGACAATGCATCACAAGTATACAGGCCCATTTGTCATGGCGCTGGCTACATTTTGTCAACAAAAAAATACAAAAGAAACATCTCTACATAGAGCGTCAGCTCAAGGATCGAGAGATTAAGGTAAGCAAATATGGATCAAGACAGAAAGGTAGGCCCTGGCTGGAAGGCTGGAAAATTGTTATACATGGTAGCTGTGTTATACATGGTAGTGAGTTCATGTGCCTCTTTCTTGTTTACCGTTGGTCCAAAGTTCCTCAGTGTCAACAAGAAGTAGGTGACCACAAACACAGCGCCAATGCTGTCATAAAAAAGCTCGCTTCCACAGGGACTCTTCTCTCACTGAGCTTAAATACTCCCGTGCCTAACTGTTGAGCGGAGTCAGTTGCAAACAATGGTACCTAAGGCAGGAGAGAAAGAGGGCAAAACATGTCCACACAGACAAAATCACAGAGAGCCCTTCTAGGGCCATATTGGGATAGGCTCCAGAGCCCAAGCAACATTAAACTGGATGGATAGATGGATGGATGGAGTTCACTGTATGTTAATTAACATTGTTGAACTGCAGGTTAATACGCTGAATGAAGCACAGTGGTTATCTAACTTAATACTGTGCCTGAAGACAATCAGTAAATCTGCCATATTTTAACTTTATTAAAAAAATAGAAGTAAATTAGATTTTTTTTTTTTTTAATAATTGAGATTTAATAGTAGGCTATCATTGTTTTTGTGTTTTTGATTGAGAGTTAGTGGGACAACAGTTAGAAATGGAAAATAATAATCTTCATATTCATGTTTTATGGTTTTTCTCCTGGTACTATGCTGTCTTTTTTTTCCGAAGCAGTCAGTGCTTTGACTAATCATTAACCAGTACTTTACAGGCTGTTGACTTGTTACTGTAAATACCAGTTCCTTTTTAACAAAGTCTGGGCTAAATCATTGCCAGCTTATCTAGTTAGGTAAGAAATTTTAAAACCAAGAAGGGAAGGGTTAGGGTTAGGGTTAGGGTTAGGGTTTATGACCAGAAAAAACAGAACCTTGGAAAGCAAGGTGCACTGAGGGTATAATTGCTGAAGTTACTCATTTGTGGCATGGACTCAGTTAAGCAGAAGGGGAAGAGCAGAGAATATCAGACAATACAGTAAAGCAGTCTCAAAATTAGGGCAAATTGGAGAATGACACCTGAGACTGCAGAATAAAACCGAGGAACATATTTCAAATAAAAAGTCAAGAGTTGGAGGTGTGACCTTGGCCACAACTGTTGGACTTCCATGGAGTCAGCATGACCAAACAGATCACCAAAAATTGGGACAACATACAGAACTTCAAAGCGAGACCAGACAATATTCTTATCACTACTTACCCTAAAGCGGGTAAGGTTCATTTAACCTTGGTAGACTGATTTTTGTCAGTCTGGGTGCACATGCATGAGAGACTAAAGACTTGGAAGTAGACTGATTCAAACTCAAATCAAAGCCTTGGAAGTGATTTTAGACTCTCTCTCTCTCACTCTCTCTCTCTATGCGTGTGTGTTTTATTGACTTTTAAATAGTTTTGATTTTGTCAAGTTAAGCCCTTTGAGCTGAATGTTGAGCATAAAGGTGCTAAATAAATAAAGCTTAAGGGTTAGAAGGCTTGTGTAGAGCTTATTATTATAGTTTTTTTAAATAAATAATTTCATGGATTGATCTATTTCACACTGAACAGCATATTTTTATCTGTTTTAGTCCCAGGAACCACATGGGTCTCTTACATCCTAGATCTTTTGTATTTTGGGCACATGGGTCGAAACCGTCAGACTCCCATTCCTCTTCATGACAGAGTACCCTTCCTCGAGATCTGCAAACCTTATATTCCCATAGGTCTCACATCAGTTTTGTTTGCATAAATCTGTGTCACATATTGAAAAGACAGCTGCCAAAATACAACCTAATTCAGTGTGTTTCTCATTTGCAGTTGTCTCAAATGGAGTAAGGTACATGGCATGTTTTGCACAAATAAGATATGTTGTCTAAATTTGAATGTATTATGGTTAGCACACTCTCAGTCACAAGAAGGCTGATGCAGACATTCTTAATGCGAACAGGACTGTGGATGAGAAATAGACCGACTGTGTTCCTTCCTTGGTTTGTCTCCTTCAGCTGAAGAGAAGGAAAGAGTCATAGCCAGTGTGACCTTTGACAATATGAAGCAAAACAAAATGACCAACTACTCTACCTGTGAAACGATGAACCAGGATGTGTCTCCTTTCATGAGAAAAGGTATGATTGTCTGCACCTAAAAATGTTTTTCTATCTCAGTATTTGTACTGAGGACCGAGTGCTGCATTTATCACTAGGTTAATCAGATAACCTGAATTATTTTCTCTGCTTCTTAAGAAAAGTTGGAGACTGTAAGAATCCCTTCACCGTGGCCCAGAAGGAACAGTTTGATGAAGACTACAAGCAGAAAATGAAGAATCGTGATTTAAAGTTTCGTTATGAAATCTAGAGCCCTGGCTGGGTGTGATGGAACTCTGCATTGATACATGATTAAATAGTTAAAAACAAGTCAAAAACAAGTGAAATTTGAGCAACACATTTGTTGTAGTAATTTAGTGGGGGGTATTTATCCGTAATGTGATGCTGTAATATTCTTAACCATTAAAAACGTTCATTTTTGGGGGGTATTGTATCATGCACTTTGCTGCTTCAAATTTTATTTTGATTATTTTTTATGTGTCTATGATAAAGTGAAGAACAATCATAAGGATTTCATAAGTTTCAAAAACTTTTATTGGTAAGTAAATAGAAATGTAGTTTTGGCAGTGGTGCCACTCCCCAACTAAGTTTTTTAGTCATACAGACAAGACATGTCAAGTTGTCCAAACCTAAATCGTTATTGAAATGGCATAGCATTGCTAGTAAAATCAAGAAGCTTGGATTGATATCTTAATTTGTACAAGTGTGAAAATGTAAGTTCTTCAAACTAAGCATTTTGTTGAATTAACTTAACTTTCCAACGCAGCCACATTGCTTTTTCGGGAATAGTTCATTCTACTTGTATCTTGTAAATGTAACTCATCTTTTCAAGGCAGTGAGATTACTTGTTCAGAAATAGCAATAAAAATAACAATGATAAAAAAATTTAAAAAAATCACAGAACTTTTAAAATGCTGTTTGGTGAAATATGAATTATTTGTAAATTACTTAATAAGACTCAATATTACAACTAATGTCAGATCTTTTTTAAAAACAGCCTTTAGCAGCCTGCTTTTACCAGCCTGCTTTTACCATAGAACAAGAGTCAAGCCAGACATAAATTGTGAAATTATAGTGTTTCATAGTACATGAATTTATACAGATGCTCATGAAAAATTTACTCAAGACCAAGTGTATTTATGTGGGACAGTAAACGAGACCCATCAAATGTTGCAATGGATCTCATTGTGCAGAATGATGTACTCTTCCAAACAGCAGCAATAATCTTGTTTGGTCCTCCTTCAGTAAACTGGAAAAATAAGGTATATAAGCATGCACTGTCACTATGCCAAACTTCATGTTATACTCTCTGTTGGGATAGACATAGTGACAACAAAAGCAGCATTATACTTCAATTGGCAAAATTCAGAATGACATTGGTGCCAGTTTACCAATATAAAATCCAACTTTAAGACACCTATAGATATTAGTTATTTGACAATAAACTTTTTCTTTTCATCTACTGTTAGTCTAGTAGTAGGCTGTAACCCAGTTCCCCAATCCAGACACATGAAGATATACACTGAAATACATTTGTTTCAGCAAATACCATGAAAAGAACTAAGCCAATGATGAATTTATCCTGCCAAAAACAGCAGTAGCAGAAAAAACTTTAGAAACCTTTTAAAATTTTCTATACTACTGTGTAGACACCACTGGATTTCACACAAATCAACACCAGCTTTGTCCTAAAATCCATTTCACATTTTCTATCTGGTTTACTTGATGTGCTGTGTGTACATAATGACTGCTTACCTCTGGGAGGTATAATGTGTCCTCATTAAGGATATTCTCCTCACCAGTGTAGGTCAAGGATTGTGTATGAGTGCTTATGGATCAGATGCGTACAACCTCAACTCCAAAGAAGTTGATGCTGAGTAAAATGTAAATAAAAACAAAATGCAATGATTTGTAAATCTCACAAACCCATATTTTATTCATGATAGAACATAGAAAACATATAAAATGTTTAAAATGAGAAAATTTACATGTTAAGAAAAATATTAGTTCATTATGAATTTAATGGTAGCTACATGTCTCAAAAACAATTGTGCAAGGCCATGTTTACCACTGTCTGGCATCCCCTCTTCTTTTAACAACAGTCTGGAAACATCTGGAAACTGAGGAGACCAGTTGCTGGACATTTGGGAGAGGAATGTTGTCCCATTCTTGTCTGATACAGCATTCTAGCTGCTTATCAGTCCTGGGTCTTCTTTGTCATATTTTCAAGATGCACCAAATGTTTTTAGTTGGTGAAAGGTCTGGGCTACAGATAGGCCAGTTCAGCACCTGGACTCTTCTACTAAGAAGCAAACAGATTTCCCCAGATTCTCTAAATCCGTTGATGATACTATGTATGTTTTTGCATCTACAAATTGCGAAACCTCTACCCATCTTTAATTCTGAGACACTCTGCCTCTTTAAGATCCTCTTACCAAATCATGTTACTGACCTGTTGCCAGTTGTTGCCAGATGCACTACTGCCATCAAATTCAAAATTACCTTTTTTTTTCTTAAAATGGTCCATTTTCTCAGTTTAAACATCTGATATGTTTTCTTTGTCCTACTGTTAAAAAAATATGTATTTATGAGATTTTTAAATCATTGCATTCTGGTTTTATATCCACTTTACACAGTGTCTCAACATTTTTGGAATTGGGGTTGTGTGATTCTTTGTTTTCATTACTTCACACCACATTTCAGATATGGTGAAGTTTAAGGGGTCAGTTATTTCATCAATTATATGCAGCATTTGGGTCTACACCTATTCACTGAATCCCCTGTTTTGGTTCTATAAGAAGTAAAGAAATGATTTGTTTTTTATTAAAATCAGATGTTGGATTCTCCAGAATGTCCATCTTTGGTGTTTTTCCTTTGAGCCTTGTTTTTTACTTCTTGCTTTATAGACATTGTCGCTGATGTTCTGTTGAGCAAACTTGGTGATAATTTCCTTTGTTTTGTTTTTTCTGTTGTTGGATTTGGGGCCTTGTGAAATCGGCTCCTATCACTGTCCTCCACATCATCATACTTTTTTTCTGACCATATTTTGAAATTTATACTTTAGGGAAACCTTAATCAATTCCGTGATGGAGTCAGTGATAACCTTCTTGATGGGTTCAAAATCTTGCTGATTTTGCAGATGAAATCAAAGCATCAATCTGCTTACTTACTGTGCCTTAACAGCAACACCAGGCATTGTTTATTTTTATTCAGATTCCGTGATTTTCCAGGCATCCTGTGTCATGCTGAAGTGTGTGTCTGATAATAGCATCATGGTGGAAATCCCACTTTCTGGCCTCTGAATTGATATTCCATTGTCAACAGCAGCCGGATAAGGTAAATTAAATTGTTTAGATGCCTTGAGTTACACAGCATAGCTAAGCATGAGTGGAGGATCGCATTAGAATCATATCAATTCTTGGATGATCTGAACTCTGATTAGCAGCCCCCATCTTGTCTTGGTGACATCCAGCTAAACTACATGAAGCTTGCCAAGTATTCACAGCTTTTGCCATGACACTCAAAATTGATCTTTGTGTGTGTATTTTATTGTGTTCGTATGTGTTCACTGTCACTCAGCTGTTATATAGACCATAACAACAAACAAGTGTAGATTTAAGTTTGGTGTACTCCGCTTAAAAATAAATCTTTAGGACCCTCAGAGACTGTTCGACACAATCTCTGAAACAGGTCCGACTAGCTGGTCTCACATCAGCTTTGTTGCATCCATCCTTCTGTGCCACAGATTGAAAAGTATTTCATTCAATAGCTTCTTTTGCACTTTTGACATATAAAATAAGATCTGTTTTCTTTTCTCTGAATGAATAAAAAAATGGTTCCAACTAGAAGGTATCTGAGGCAGACTTGTAAAGAGTAACCTTTCTGTCCTAAAATCGCTCTCCTTTAGGTTTGGGATGGTAGTGTACATTAGTGCCAAAAGAAGCAGCTGGAATTCTAAATATCTCAATTCCTTTGATGTACTATTGGTAGAAAAATATTGATTTCAGCCTTTTTGAATATCATTTTAAAACTTAATTTCACTAGTGTAAATTATTTTTTAAATAATTTAATTTTGCTGATGATCAGGTTCAGTAATTTGTCTGTGTGTAAACTTTTTTAGCTGATTAAAACCTCTCAGAATTACCTCACTGTCATGATCCCTGTTATGATGGGATTTGCTGTGTTTTCCCAGTTTGGACTCTATTATTGAATGTCAGGTTCTGTTTAGTTCTACTGCTGCTTTGAAGTTCTTTAATTCTTCTGTTTAACTTCTGATGTCTTGCTTTGGCATTATCATTCTTGTAATTCATGTTTGATTTGTAATATTATTGCATTTCAGCTTTTGCCTGGACTTTCCGGCTCTCTTCCACAGTGTATCTTTTGTCCTGTCTTCCTCCCCTCACCCCCAACCGGTCGTGGCAGATGGCTGCCCCTTCCTGAGCCTGGTTCTGCCAAAGGTTTCTTCCTGTTAAAAGGGAGCTTTTCCTTTCCACTGTATCCAAGTGCTTGCTCATAGGGGGTTGTCTGATTGTTGCGATTTTCTCTGTATTATTGTAGGGTCTTTACCTTACAATATAAAGCGCCTTGAGGCGACTGTTGTTGTGATTTGGTGCTACATAAATAAAATTGAATTGAACTGAACTATAATTCTAGTCTCCCTAGTGTCTCTTTTCTATCTTTGTCACGATTGGGGCTGTGTGGTTGCAGGGAGAAGACCCAAATGCAGGACTCTGAGACAAAACTTAAACTCAACAGCAGTTTTATTGCTGGAGTACGAAAACTTAAAAAAATACAAAAACACAAGAACCGAACGTGGAAACACTAGGGAACATGGAGCACTAAGAAGCATGGATCAAAAACATGGAGCACTAGAAAACATAGAGCGCACACAACCTGGGGAAGAATGACGACGACTTGACAAGGAACATGGAGAGACTCAGACAATAAATACAAACAGGAGGACGAGCAGGATAACAAACAGGTGAGGAACACAGCTGGGAACAATCAGGGGAACAAGGCAAGGGAAGCAAAGCTAGACGAGACACACATGAGACCAGAGACTGCCAAAGTAAAACAGGAAGCACTCACACTGAGACACAGACTAGGACACGTTAACTTGACACTGAGACCAGAGAGAGACAGAGCGAGAGGGCACGAGAGGGAGAGAGAGGGCACGAGAGGGACTACAGGAAAGGAACACAGGGACCAGGACTACAAATGTCTAACTAGACTGGACCGGGAGTGAACAATAATAAGACAGAGCATGGAGACAGATGGGTATGGGAACACAGGGGAGGCATGAATCTAAAGAATCTTAGGAATATATAATAACTGAAACCAAGGACAAACCAAACATGAAACCAGAACTAC
>VUQS01069814.1:0-28534 GCA_015108495.1 Heterochromis multidens
TCTGGTGTTTTGCCCCTCTGGTGTTTCTGCCAATTCCTTTCTGGGCCTTGCTCATGTATTGCAAATCCTTGGGGATCAGGACTGTCCAGCCTTCAGTTAGCCATTCTGGGTGTGTCTCATCTACTAGCAGCTGGTTCATTTGTGCTGCCAGGCGCTCATGGAGTGCAGTTAGCTTCTTCAGCCAGTAGGTGTGAGGGCCTGGTGCTGTCCAACTCTTCATGCTTGAGACCCTTTCTTGGATATCTGCCACTGTGATGGTTACTGGAGCTTGTTCAGGGAGGTTGCTGTGGTCTGCTCTTAGATCCACTAGCCACTGATCATGTTATTAGGAGGCAGTGCAGTGTAAGTTGAGTGTCATTCATATTGCTATGATAAGCGATATCAGTTTGGATCCAAGGTATGACCAGCTGAATAACTTATCCTTAGTACAGAGGACACTTTCAGTGAAAGGAGACCAATTCGCTGGCCTCTAAAATATAACAGTAACAGGTCTTTTTAGACGTGCTTTGTCAGCCACTACATAACACTGTTTAATTATTGACCTAGACTTCAAAAGGCTTCAAAAGACAGAATAATAATTTTAATTTCACTCATGCTCTTGTACTTACCCTATAGGCCTAGATAATGATAATAACCAGAGACAGAGGGTGTGTATGTGGGTAGTGTGGGGTAGGTCAGGCGAGATTAATTGTGTAGTATGTAAATTTCATTCGTCACATGCAGACTGATGTCGATTTTAATTGAATTAAAACAATGTGAACTCTGGCCTGCTCAGAGTCTAAGAGGACAGCTGGTGAATAGTGATGAAGTGAGTTGGAGAACACTTGAGAGACGGGAGGAGGAGAGGGCGGGGAGGTTAGGGGTGAGGTAGATATGGCAAGGGGCACAGATTAGTTAATGATGAGAGTGATAGTTGACCCTAAACTAATGAGCCATTCTGTTCCACCCTATGCTGGCAGTGTTATTGTTTTACTAGTAACTGAGCTGCTCAGTCAATTTATAGGCTTTGAAAAGCATGTGGATTTATCTGTATCAGCAGGTTGTGACAGATAGTAGGTTACACTGCACATCTCACATATAAAGCAATTTTATATTGGGTGTGCCATGCTCTCATGGGTGTGATTGATGTAAGTGTGTGTGTACACAAGTGCACTGGTGTGTAAGTGAAGTTGGGAAAAGTCAACTGCTGGAGTAACACTTATCTCAGGTGTGATTTTATCATCTCGTCTCCAAGGACATGTACAGTAACCGAGGCTGAGAGTCGATCATGGCAGGCCAGCACACAACAGGCAGCAGAGTTGCGACGTATTCACGCAAGCACATAGAGTTAGAGATGGAGAAGGTTTCAGCTGAGGGTAAACCCATCTCTTTTTCTCACCCCACACCTCTTATCTCTCACCACTCGTTCCTCATATTCCCACTCTCTGGGATAATATCATAGCTAATCGCTGCCTCTCCATCCATCTATCCTCCTTCAGCCTGATAGATGAGGACAGAAAACAGACGGAGGAGGTGTGGATACCACACTCCTCTTTCGTGTCTCTGCTGACTGCTTCTGCCTCCGCTTTTTTCTTGCAGCATCCATGGAGACTACATCCAGCTGGCAAAGTAAAAGTCAAGTCATCGCCTTGATAAATAAATATATAAATAAATCACACAGTCATGCTCACACATGTGTATGCTGGCAGTTACATTTTATAAGCCTGTGAAGTGCATGTGCTTCTGAAGGTGACCCTTTGGTGGAAGAAGGGTAAGAAACCTTTTACCGCAATGAAACAATGTCCCAGATCACCTCCCCACCTCAGCTCCTCATTACACACACAAATACACTTTCTCTAAAACACCATTTGGTTTCTGTAAACTCTGATCGAGGAGTCTTAGGTGTAACACTGCCTGCTGACGGTATAAAAATCAGACACAATACATTCCTATACAGTGAGCAGAGAAATAAAGCAAGCAAGATATTGCACAGTCACATATTTTATTCTGACAAATAAACATATTTATTCACTGTACATAAAGTGAGTTTTCCAAGCATCACCCCTCTCTTGCTGTGGATATTCTACAAGCGGTAATGTAAGGTAGACGATTCCTCTCCTCCCCTCGATTTCCTCTTGCCCTCTACACCTCCAATTCACTGTGCCAAATGGTACATTTACATTGGCCATAACCTCAATCACCATGCTTGCAGGCTATGCTGAATGTGCAGGCAGACATTTCTACAGTGAAGGGATGCAGACAGTGGTATAATGGGAGCAATAGATAGAAACCCACGCCTGAGGCATCCATCAAACCAAACGACTCCATTACAGTAAGTCCGACAGAGGCAAACGGTAATGTGCACTGTGATAAACACTAGGATAATAGTCTGTTTATAGTCCTGGACACACTGTTTCTGCTGGGAAACACTGGCTAGGAATACAGATAAGATACATGAGCACCAACCTCTATATTTTTCACTCTTTTCTATCTCTTCTCTCTCTCTATTTTGCTGTTATCAGTCACTTTCACTCTCTTGTTCTCTTTATCCTTTTCTGCTCTCTCTGTATAATATTTTCCTTCCTGCAGAACACAGAGGAAGCAGCATACATCAGCTGAACCGGGCTTTATCTGGTGTTTTACTGTTGTAGCATTACCATCACAGTGCTGCAATGAGGCCTGGGAGAGCCATAAAAATGTAACAGAAATGATTCAGACATACAATGAAATATAACACAAAATCCCCCTAAGTATATATGTTTAACTTTAAAAAGACAAACTCACAGGCATGCACAGATAAAGTGGCCCATGCACGTATCAGTTCATATCATAGGTGGGTTGCAGTTTCGGCTCAGAGATTGCTTTGCGTGTCTGTGAAAGTGGGAAGGGGTAAACACAGTTGTAGACAAAGCTGACCACACTCAGCATTCCCTAGAGGAACCGGGAAATAGCCAACCTGCTGCTGCTATGAATCAATTATAACAGTACACAAAAAGGCACTCTCTTTAAAGATGGGAGGTGGAGCTGAAGGCCTATA
This sequence comes from Heterochromis multidens, assembly GCA_015108495.1. Classification (NCBI taxonomy): domain Eukaryota; kingdom Metazoa; phylum Chordata; class Actinopteri; order Cichliformes; family Cichlidae; genus Heterochromis; species Heterochromis multidens. The sequence goes on from VUQS01069814.1 coordinate 3,017, forward strand.
GAGGGGGAAAAGGGAAAATCTTTCCATCTGTTGATAATAGTGCATTTGTTCTCAGTACACTTGGTTGCTGCACAAGTTGCACCTTCCTGTGTCTACACACTCAGAATGAGATAAGAAAATTTCAATGCACCGCGACATAAACATAAAATGAGGCGAGGGGCTGTTGTTTGTTTTACATTTCGATTAACCTGAGAAGCATCAGTGCTTGATTAAAGGGGTTCCTGGATCAGCCTGATCTGTGAAGGCCTGTGTTTATGCCCATAGTTAACCTCTATTACAAGACTTACTTTATTTCAGATAGCAGCTCTTCTACTGCTTCTAATGGAAGTCATTACATAGTGTAGTAGGGTCAGAATACACACACACACACGCGCAATCTGCAGTAAGGCAGGGTCACAGCAAAAGCCAGTATCTATTGCACTATATTTAAGATCAGTTAAACTTAATGACCTCCTTCATCCTCTTGGCCTATCAAATAAACTACAACATTAGCCCTTGGACGTAGTTTGGCCTTTTATGTTTGCTGTCCAGGCAATGTCGGTTTTAACAGGATGTGATAAAATGTGGATAATCGCACACCCACTTGAAGGGATGATGGTGTAGGTTTATTAAAGGAAATGAGCCCATGGTGAGAGGGAGTTAATCTGATTCTAACAGGATACTACGGCTTTAAAAAGGGAGGTATCCCACTAAGACAAAATCCTGTGGTACTACAGTATATAGAGCACCCCATAGTAGACAATACAGAAGTAGATACAAGCATTTACTGTACTGCATTTTTCTGTCAAAAAATCTTGCTAAACTGTAGTCATGGTTGATGGTTTTCTGCTGCATTAAAGCTGAAGAGCAACGCGCCCTGAGTGTAAACTTTCTAACTCTATTTTCATGACAAATGACGGCACTTTATATTCTGATGAATGTAATTAAGTGTCTTTGAGTAAAATAGGTTAAGAGTGAGAAAAAAAAATCCAAACAACAAAAAATGACTAATTTCTATCTTCTTGCTCTCACTGGCTCATGATTGTTCACAGCTGTTTTACCCTACAAGCTTGCTCTTCCCACTAATTTCTGTACCATTTCTGTTGTACTGGCCCTTGTCATACCTTACTCTGCATGCAGGCAACATGTCGCGTTCATATATGGAAAGATAAAGGAAGGTAAATATGTATTTCACATCACTCTTGTTTCTTCTCTTTCTTTCTGCCTCTGTCCAAATCTGTCTCTCCTTCTTTCTATTGTCTCCTTCAGCCACTGTGTTTCATTGATGTAGACTGTGTATATTTATAATGCAGTAAAGGTTTTATGACCATCATCATTACAGAACATTAAGGTCAATCTGACAACACATGAGGATAAAGTGCACAGCCAACATGGGATTCCCTCATGAAACTTACACATTCTATAACATTCAATTAAACATAGCAAAGGTATTATTAGAACACATACTCACTGAACACTTTATTAGGTACACCTTTCTAGTAATGGGGTGGAGCAACATTTGTGTTCAGAACTGCCTTAATTCTTCATGGCACAGATTCAAGAATGTGTTGGAAACATTCCTCAGATATTTTGGTCCATTTTGACACGATAGCATCACATAGTTGCTGCAGATTTGTCAGCTACACATCCATGATGTGAAACTGAACTGTGGGACATGGTGCATTATCCTGCTAGGAGCAGCTATCAGATGATGGGTACTGTGGTAGTGTGGTCATAAAGGGATGGATGTGGTCAGCAGCAATACTCTGCTGCTGTAAAGCGTTACAACCAAGGTATGCTCTTCTGCATACCTTGGTTGTAATGAGTCGTTATTTGAGTTACTGTTGCCTTCCTGTGAGCTCAAAGCAGTCTGGCAATTCTCCTCTGACCTCTGGCATCAACAAGGCATTTTAGCTCAGAGAACTGCTGCTGATTGGTTCTTTTCTCTTTTTCAGACCATTCTCTGTAAACTCTAGAGATGGTTGTCCAGGAAAATCCAAGTAGCACTTTCTGAAATACTCAGACCAGCCTGTCTGACACCAACAACTGCAACCACCATTCAAAGTCACTTAAATCACCTTTCTTCCCCATTCTGATAGTCAGTTTGAACTTCAGCAGGTCGTCTTGACCATGTCTACATGTCTAAATGAACTGAGTTGCTGCCATTTGATTGGCTGATTAGATATTTGTTAACGAGTAGCTGGATAGGTGTACTTAACAAAGTCCCAAGTGTACTATGAATTCAAAGCAACTCAAAACAAAAACATTAAAGTTACGCCAAACCTAAAAAAAGTAATTCTTGTCAAGCTGAACTGTTGTGGTTCCTAAAGGTGAAATTATTTAATTTATCTTCCACTAAGAATAAAAACACAACAACAAGGTATCTTTTAGGACTAGGTAAAGTCCACAGAGTTTGCTTTCAACTTTTCTACAAAAAGTTAAATGAATAAATAACTAAATAAATACATGTAGTTCTCAGCAAGCCAGATTGCCTTGAACTTGCTTTTGGAGTGATACATAGCTCCAAAATTATTCAAATGTATTCAATTTATTTTCTAAATGCTGAGAGCACCTAAAAATTATGCCCATATCAACTGTACATACCACGAGATCTAGGGAGTTAAAAAAGTTACTGTCAAACTAGGTGATGCAACCTTGCAGCTATGGAACAAAGCCCAAACTGGTTAAGGAACTATGAGACCCACAACTGAGGGCTACTCATGTAATAGAGTAATGAGCCAACCACACTGGGAAGTCTCTTCCAGTGATGGTAATGGTGATAAAGCCAAATCTAGTGTGTCTGCCTGTTGAACCCTGCTGTGGATAAAATGATAGCCCATCAATCACAACCACAGCCGATCTTAAAGCCACGCCTCCACGATCACTTTTAATCTTATCCAACAGCACACTCTGTTCAGGTGAAGACATGCAGCTTTCTGTTCATCTCTGCTAGACAGCAGTCTGTGCACTTCAAATGACTATCGCCTTCATATTACATAACAACAATGACCAGTCACACAAAGAAGCGCCACTAAAGATACTAATCAAATGTTTACAAATATTCAATGTGGGAAAAAGGAGAACCCACACACACAACAACACATTCACACAACAACTAATATGTATTATTGCTGCATGTCCGTGAAAAATTTATGTGGACACCTTTATGAGTTTAGAAACCTTTAATGAAAACATCCCAAATATTTGTATTTATAATACACCCTATCCTAAGCAGCATCAAAAAGATGCACTGAAGGCATGTATGAGCTGGGACCATTGAGTATAAAAGGTCAGGAGGAAAACTAGATTCAACCTCAATCCTCATCAGAGCAGTTAACCTGGCAGAACACACAAGCCAGAGCATCCAGTTCCCAGGTTTCAACAGATGAATGCATTTATTTGTCACAAGCTCACCTTGCAGCTGTGCAAGGTAAAGAGAGAGAGAGAAAAAAGTAGTGAGATGGATAGAAACAAAGAGTAAGTGCACTGTAAATCTACTGACCTTGGTCCTGGCTCTTTAGCTCACTGTGTGAAGGGGTTTAGCCTATAGCCTTAAATATTTCAACACTGCTTAGCTGACTGGAAAGTGCTGAGTTAGAAGAAGGGATAGATGCCAGGCCACAGCATTCAACCTCCCTCCAACAATTAACACAACAGCAGGACATCATTGCCATGCTCTGTGGTATTTGTGTATGTGCGCACATGCGTGCGTGTGCCTACGTGTGTGTCTTTGTTACAAGCCGCTCCTTTTATTCAACTGTCTACTATAATTGCTACTCTGCTCATTCTTAAAACATACGCTACTATGAGAAGAATTTGTATAAATGCCCCTATACACATACAAAAACACATCTTCAGTTTTCCTGGAATTTTTCCGAGAACTTACCAGTTACTGTGAGTTCAGTCGTCCTTCTGACCACAAAACCGCCAAACTGGACTTCGCAGGTGTAATTCCCAATGTCGTCTTCCGTTACCTCTTGGATGGACAAAATGTCTCTCTTCTGGATGATGCTGGCACGCCACTGCTTTGGACGGCACTCCTGCATGCCAGAGGACAGGCAGGTCAGAACTGTAAAAACCTATTTACTGATTTATCATTCGAGGTGTCAGATGTCATATAACTGACAGATGTAAAGATGCTGTGGACTGCACATGGCCAGAAATGCAATATACTGGGAAAGCCAGGCCTTAAGAAATTTAACACCTCCACATTGCCTTTTAATAAATATACATCCATGAGATTTCAAAAGCTTTAACAATGTTGAGTGTAAAGAAAGTGAATAAAGTGGTAAAAATACATAGCTTGCCACTCTGGCATATTAATTTTAAAGCTGAGCCATTGTCCTACTTATCTGATCAAGATTTATTGCACTGAACGGAATATTCTCCATTCAATATTCTACAAAGGCCACAGAGAGATGGAGAATTTTATTTACACTACTCTCTGCTGACAAAATAAGTGTGTTTGTGCTACGTCTGTGTGAATGTATATGATGAGTATACGTGAGCAGGCAAAATGAGTGACTTCATCACATGATACTTTCTTCAGCTCCTTGGTGTTCAGGCGGGGACAGCGGTGACTTGGTGGATTCTATTCTACCATTGCTCTCGGCAACCTTCGAATTCAATCACGGAGGCTCTGCAGTGGTCCAAATAACTCAGGGTTCCAGCACTCCCAGTCATTACCAAGATCGTAATTGAATTCTGGAAAAACCTAGAGGTCAAGCCCGGCCAGCTAATCTACTGCTGATCTGCCTGTGATTAGTCTGGCATGAGCCCTTCTCTGGGATGCACTTCGTTGTCCGCAGGCCATGCCTGACCTGGGAAAGGCAAGAACCCAGGTGATGGAGGCGGAGGTGCATGCTGAATAAAGATCAGGGACCAGGAGCATTTGGAGGGTATCCACTCTTTCCACAGGGCACAGAATGACATTGCACAATTTTCTTCTCATAGAGGTTTTGTGTTCATTATAAAAGCCATCTCTGTGGCTGCCCTCTGCTCACTCCTCACTCTCGTTTCAATAACTCTCACAATGGTGTGGCACACTGCAAATGCAGTTTAAGCAATTCATTGTCGTCATTTGCCTTTATGCATAATCTGCCTAAATAATCTGGAACCACAATTCAAATAAGGCTTTAAACATAAACAGACAAGAAATTAGATAAAAACAAACCAATGAACCACTGAAGAATATTTCTCAGTTGTATAATCACAAAGACAGACGCCCCCTCATTTCTGACAAATAACAGGATTCAGAAAACAAAACTATCACTAAGCCTTCGGGGAAAGATTAAATAAGGATGCAAAGATCATATGGCAGAAGAAACATAATCACATATTAACAAACATGCTCAGTCAAACAGCAAGCTCACCTTGTACCAGGTGATGTCTGGCTCTTTGCCAGGTTCAACATAATCATCTATGTCAGGACAGAGGATGTCTTTACTCTTGCTGAGCTCAGCCTTCTCAATTCTTCTCATGTTAGAGTTGTAGCACAGGTTTGTGTCATTCTCCGCCACCGTCAGAGACATGGAAACCTTCATGCAGTATGTAGAGTTTCTGTTGGCACAGAAGAACAGTGCAAGGAGTTTATGAATAATTTTGATTATAAAAACGCTCTTATTTAGTCCTTATTTAATATCAGCTCAATAAAAAAATATCTGTAAAGAGTAAGAAAGAAAAAGGAAACTTTCCTGTGGAGTTTTTTTCACAAACAAAAAAAAAATGAACTTTATATTTACTTCCTTTGATACCTTTTTAGTTATTATTCTTTTCCATTCTTCCCTCTGCATCTCTCACCCTCTTTTGTGTTTGTGAGGCTAGCAGTAATGACACAGTAATGGAAAACATTCATGACTCCTTTCTGAAATTTTGAGGGGGTGGGCCTGGAAATGCTAATCTGAAAAAAGAAAAATGCACAAATGGTCTCACAACAGGACAGTGAAAGATGCATGGCCTCAGCCCTCCCCCTTTTTTTCTCAGCAACCACCTGTGCTGCGTACTGAGCTTTGCTATTCAAGAAAGAAAGATGACTCTATCTTTAAATTAATGTTATAAAAACCATCATCAAAGCCACATTTATTACAGTCCCTATCACCAGTGACACATTGCTAAGAAGTGACTGTAACAAAGTGTTCCCCGGTTAGCCTATAATACATGGCCAAAAATCTGTGGACACCCTTGCTGCTGTAATAGTCTCTACTATTTTTGGAGATTTTGAACCTCGAGTGCAGAAATTTGTTGGCATTCAGCTTCAGTGCTTGGGTTTCTTTCAGACTTTATCAGGGCTGTGAGAAGGTCTCTAAAGCTATTTAAATAATATGTTTTTATTTAGAAAACATTTTGTAGAGATACTTATATGAAATAATCCCTACAAACATATATCTGCTTGTGAATATGCAGACTATATGCGAGGGATAAGACTGTTGATAATCTTGTCCCTTAATCTTGTCCCTGAAGCTTTGTAGTTTGGTGCAGTCTGCTTGTAGTCTATGTATTACATTGTGCAACACTTTTATAAACTTTCAAGAATCCATGTGGAGAGGGAAAGAAAGGGAACACATTTGCCAAAATGCATTTTCCAAGCTATTAACTAATTACAGTTTGGGTCAGCCTGGGTCAGACAAACTATCATTACTCCACTTGATTTTAGGTGACCTTCTTGTCTGGTCAGTGTGCAGGAGGCAGAGCAGATGATGTCCACTTGCTCTGTATAAATTCACCAGACAAATACGTGAGCTACTCTCACATGGGCTCAATCAGACATGATACATACTTCATACTAGGGAGCTGGTAAAGATTGCTTAATGTCCGATCCAACTGATTCAGATTCTCACGCAGAGCTACTTCGGCTAATCTCTGGAAAGTTCAGGGCTGCGTGCATATACCAAAAGGGCTGTAGATTCAGTTGATGTGGAACTGCAAGCCAGGGGAAGTGCTTGTGGTCAAGAAAAGTGGGAGTGAGTAAACCGGTAAACACATCAAGAGTTTGTTAAGGACTTTGGATGACATAAAGAATGCCACTGCAGTAATTGAGTCTGGAGGTAATGAAAGCATGGATCAGGGTGTCAGTGAGAGTAGCCTGATCCAAACCATGACAAATGGCCCCACCCCAAAAGTCCACATTCTTTTTAATGTGGACTGTCTGTCTCTGTTTTCATTCTCTGATGCCTGGCACAGCTAGGATAGGATCTCACTCGGTCAGTCACATAGTCGGAAGGCTGTTTGTATGGCCATATGGGCTTTCATTTCATTTCATTACATTACATTTATGGCTGGCCAGATGCTCCCATTCAGCGTAAATGACAGGGTTTCATATGATCTACTCAGGTTATGGAAGCAATAAGGGAGTCCCCTCTCTCATATAAACACCTCTGACCTCCTGGGGCCATAAAACACAGATGCAGACATGCACATTCGCACCCATGCATCCATGTATACTTAAAAGGCATGTGTGGCTACGTGCAGTTATGGAAGGCTAGCAACAGATAGTACTAAGAGGCACAAAAGGAGAAGAGCTACTTGGAATGAGAGAAAATACACTGTATACTTCTCCTACATAAAAATGACCAAAAGGGCATCTAGAAGATGCTGTAGGAAGCTAAAGTAAGATGCAAGATAGTGCCACAGAGCTATGCCCTCTTGGTGCATAAAACTAACATTATTGACTCAATACCTCCTATCTAGAGGGAACAGAGTGGGAAGATGTATTGTTGAAGGCTTACAGAGTACATGTGAACAATATACTGTATTTCTCTAATGTACAAATACAACTATGCAAACATAGATTCAACAACAGAAGCATGGGCACATATAGTACATGCACATACAGGCAAATTTATACACGTCCAAAGTCAAGTCCTCTGACTGTTGACATAATGGGGAGATCAAGAGAGATGAGCTCTCATCGTTATGAACCTGAGCCACTGAAGTGCCCAAGAAGCCAAGAGAAGACATTTCTGCACGTTAAATATTCACAGCAGGCACCCAGTGGCATTGTGGGAAGGTGTTGGTGCTTGGGCTTGATTGATGGACAGCCGGAGGTCGATGCACAGTCCTATGGTGTCTTTCACGTCTGTCACATTCTATTTAAGTATAGCAGCTTTAGATATTTGTCTGCAGCTCACAGTAGCTATAATTCTCCACACGTTATTATCTAACATGTTGGATAGTGTAATCATGGGAAGTAAATACACACTGTTTACCACACTCTAGTACACAGGTTAATTACTGGAATTATTATAAAATCATTTATCCAGCAAAAATAGAGGGACTGTGGCAGTGAAAGAATGAAAAAGAGTGGAAAAAAAAGACTGTTGGCTCAGTGACTCTGACTCAGTGTTACAGACCTGAGAGATGATATGCAGAGGAAAGAGAGGCGAAGAAAGCGCAAAGGAGTAAAAGAGAGAGTCAAAGAGAGAACATGGAGATTGTTATGTAAATTAACTCACCTTGACATGAAAACTGGCAATTGGACTTAAATTTCCAGACAGAGAAGGACAAATAATCATTCACACACAACAGACACACACACACACACACACACACAATAAAATCACACAGTCAATCCAGAGAGACACACACTTTAGTGTGTCGGTATGCCTCAGTATCTCTTTCTGTGAAAAACACCTGGAGGGCTTTGGTGAAAAGCTGGACTTAGCACAGATGGATTTACCTACATTTATAGACATTACACAACATAGACATAGCTATAGGATATTGTGTTATGTATACACTGCAGGCAGAGGATGTTAGGGCAGTGACACATTTTTGCTGGGTCAGCTTTAGCCCGTTAAATTAGAACACTGACTTTGAACTTAACAATGACAATGACTTAAAAGTACTGACTAACAACTTTGACAAGAGAGTGGTCATTATAGCATATATAATCATCAGTGCTTCTAAATAGCTGATTGCAATCAAAGCCTTCATTATTATAAAACTTGTCCTGACTCCAGAAAAACCAATCTGACCAATCACAATCATTATGGTCATAAACACATATATATGTATCATAAATATGTAATATCTTACTGTAATACAACAAATCTTTGTCTGTCTTTCACAGTATCATTTATGCACCTATAACACCTTATAAAAGCATTTTAAAATTTTAATTTCATGTCAGTAACATCTAATTTGTATCCACAAAACTGACATATTATGACATTATCATGTCAGCAACCCCTCATTTTTTTATATTTTGCTAAGAAAATGGGAAATAAGTGCAGCGATTTATTGAAACGTGTAAACATACATGGAAATACAGTATATAAGGCAAAAACAGAGTTTGTAGAATTCTAACAAGCTTGAAAGTCAATATTTGGTATGACCACCTTAGGCAGCTTTCTTGTAATTTCTTTAAGTAGTCTTCAGGAATAGTTCTCCAGGCTTCTTGAAGGACATTCAAAGCTCTTCTTTGGATGTTGGCTGCCTTTTGCACCGTTCTCTGTCAATATGATCCCACACTGCTTCAATAATGCTGAGATCTGTGTGCTGGGGAGGCCAATCTATGACTGATAGTGCTCCATTGAATGTTTTTCTGTCCGGGTATGCTTTTACTGCAAGATCCTCAACACCACTCAGAGCCCCAAACCATGACAGAGCCTCCACTGACCCACAGAAAGCCTGCTGAACATTTTTTTTAAATCGTACTTGACCAAAGTGGACATGAACAGTACATCAAAACAAAGAAGGGAATACAAAAAGGGATAGCCTTGGCATGATATATCAACTGGTGATGTACTCCACATCAGTACCTGCATAACTTTACAAGTGGTAACTATTCAGTAGATACTAACATCTCCATTACCAACTATTTCATGTATCAAGGACGCTATTCAAAAAGCATTGATTCACAACAGTTATCACAGGGCATATCACATTGTAAGGTGAAAACTTTGCATGTTGTAGAACAAAAACCAAATAATTCTCTTTGAGCAAGCTCTTGGCAAAAGTGGCGGCAGGGAAAAAAAAACCTCTGGATAGTACAAAGATCAAATAAATAATACACATTAACAGCTAATAGTGAATTATTTATTAGCTATTAATTAATAGCTACAGTAAATAGAGATTTTGAAAAAGAGAAGTGAAGCTCTGTCTATATTAAATTCTAAATGCTAAAATGTCACATACTGTGATTTTAATTGAATACATTAATTATGAGATTCCACAAACCAAGTAATTCATTATGTTTTATTAACCAGATTATTAAGTATATAAATTATATATAGAAATGTTCTAAAGCCTAACTATAACATCTAACTGTATATTTCCTATTTTTGACAATGTTAGAGATATTGTTTCAAGTATATAGTTACATGGTTGTGTAATTTTTTTATCCATCCCAAGTAAACCCAGAGTAGAACTAATAAATTAAGGTTTACAGCATATACTGAAGCTACTATTTGAAATATAAAGGGGGTGAAGAAAAGACTCCTCTTTGCCTGCAGGGAGTTTTAGGGGAGAATGTTTGGGTCATATGTGCTACAATGTGTGACTCAAAAGCTTACTCCCTAACAAAAAGACAATTGATTTCAGCTCAGAGGCAAATCTCTTGCAGTGTTCTGATTAGGGTATCTGAGAAGTTCAAAATCCCCTCAGCTCAACACAAGCAGAGTGAAAAACACAGCTGGGGGCACTTTGTTACAACTGCACTATTCTACAGAATTATATCATTCTCTGAATTTCAAACATAGTGTATACAGTTGTGTCAGTAGTTTACACAGACATCATGGGCATGAATATCATGGTAATTTTGGGCTTTTAATTATTTTTTTGAACTGTTCTTTTTCCAGGGTGGAATGATCATACAGCATACATCTTTAATGTCTTTAGAAAACAACATGGGTGCACAATTTTGAATTTATTTTGAATTTTATCTAATTCACACAGGCCAAAAGTATACATAGATGTTCAAATATATACATATACTCACTTAAATATTTTAATAAGTGATGGTGAAGGTTCTACAGTGTCTTTTAATGTGACAAGGTCAAGGCCTTTTAACTTCTTGTTTGTGATCACAAAAACTGGTAGTTTCTCTTTGCCAGGTTAAAAAGGATTTGTGTGACAGCATTCATTGGATTGATTAATACTTAGAACAATGGGAAAGTCCAAGGAACTCAGTGAAGATCTAAGAAGGAGAATTGTAGATTTATATAAGTTGGGAAGATCTCTTGGAGCCATTTCTAAACAACTACAGATTCCAAGATTGTCAGTTGAAACAATTGTACATAAGTACAAGTGTTTCAGATGTGTCACCACTTTGCCAAGGTCTGGAAGAAGACCCGAACTGTCACCTTCAGATGAGAAGAAATTGGTTCAGATGTTCAGGAACAATCCAGGAAGCACCAAAGCTCAAGCCTGCCATGAACTGGAAACACCAGCGTCACTGTCCACAGTGAAGCGAGTTTTACATCGACATGGACTAAGAGGGTGTCAACCAAGAAATAAGCCCCTGCTCCAAAATCGACACCTTCAAGGTCAACTGAAATTTGCTGCTGCCCACATGGACAAACCAAATGTCTTCTGGGGAAAAGTTTTATGGTTAGAAGAGTCAAAGATTGAGTATTTGGCCACAATGATAAGAGGTATGTTTGTAGGAGTAAAGGTGAGGTTTTCAAACCTAAGAACACTGTGCCAGCTGTCAAACATGGTGGTGGTAGCATCATGGTCTGGGGCTGTTTTGCTGCCAGTGCTACTGGTACGTTGAACAAAGTGAATGGAATAATGAAGAAGGAGGACTACCTCCAGATTCTTCAACTTAACCTCAAATCAACAGCTAGATGGTTCAAACTTGTACACAATTGGGTGTTCCAAAAAGACAATAATCCCAAACACACATCAACACTGGTTTTGGAATGGATAAAGCAGGCTAACATTAAGCTTCTGGAATGACCTTCCCAAAGCCCCGACCTCAACCCTGTTGAAAATTTGTGGACTACGCTTAAAAACCGGGTCCGTGCCAGGAAACCAACCAATTTAAATGAACTCTACCAATTCTGCCAAGAAGAGTGGTCAAATATCCAGCCAGAATTATGCCAGAAGCTTGTTGATGGTTACCAAAAGCATCTGTTCAAGGTGCACCTTGCTAAGGGACATTTAACCAAATATTAGTATATATATTTGAGCCTGTATGTATACTTTTAACCCTGTGTGAATTAGAGAAAATCCAAAATAAATTCAGACTTGTGCATCCAAATCTTGTTTTTTAAAATCATTAAAGATGTATGCTGTACAATCATTCCACCTTGGAAAAACAACAGTTCAAAGAAATCATTAAAAGCCCCAAATTACCAAGACAATCAAGCTCATGATGAGTAGATATAAACTTATAACTGTAAATAAGAGCAAATACTTGTTTGAACAAATTGTTAAATAATAAATAATCAAAGACAATATTAACTAAGAGTGAAACAGTACTTGAAAGTGTTTTTGCAAAACTGTAACTACAGAATGCAGTAATGAAATTCAGGTATAGGTCAGGGTATCATTGCACACAAAAACATTCCCCCTGGTTACACTCAATGTATCCTGCCTCTTTGGGTCTTTATGAGGCCTTTAACAGGGTTTATTAAAATCTCTCTGGAACGAAGAACTGCAATGAGGCATTTATTGAGGGATGCTCTCCACTATAAAGGTTAATAAGTTACTGCCACATGATTATGCATCTTGTATTATGAAAAGTCTCTATGTAACAGCCCACTGAAGTGTGACTGCGCATGTAGGATTTTTTTTTTGTGTGTGTGTGTCTGTATTCAGTTGCATCTCTGTGTCTGTACAATTTGGCACCAAATGGAGAGTTCAATATTTGATATTTAAGTGAAAACAAGTATGTATAACTCCTCTAGTAAACACACAAATGCTGCTCCATTTTTTTTCAGTCAAAATGTTGATAATGTGGTCAATAAGAAAATCTTACATTACATCTTACTTACATTAAATGGTTACAGTACTTGCTTTCAAAAGAGACTCACTCTAGCTGACCCAAATGTTACCTTTTGAGTTGAAGGTGCGTGTAGATTGCTCCAACTTTTGCCTACACCTTCACTGATTTATAGTTCACTGCACTTCTTCTCTCTCCATACTCATACAAAGCCATAAAATAATAGTCATGTCATTTAATATTCGAGATGTTTTAAAATTGAAGACACATTTGCTCATGAAATGAAAAAGTTTGATTTGATTTAATATGAAATATTAGAGATAATGTCACTTTTGAGGATCAAGAAGTACATGCCCTGCCACTTATTCTTAAGTGTGAAGCTGAATATGTGCTGATTTATATTGAAATATTAATATTACTGATCAAACTGTTTCTGTTCTATAATCAATCTGGATAATATTAGATCAGTATCTAAACTTGATAATTTCAGGTACATTTGTATTTATCTGTCATACAGTTAAGATTTAGTCTAAATAATATGTGCTGATAGGAACTTCTTTAATAATCATATTCTAACTATGTCACTATAAATATGTTAGCCACTAAAGCTGGTCTGAAAAGGTAAAGAAATGTGCCGCTAGTGGCACATTTCTGTGCAAAACTCTTCAGCAACCCCTCATTTTTTTATATTTTGCTAAGAAAATGGGAAATAAGTGCAGCGATTTACTGAAACGTGTAAACATACATGGAAATACAGTATATAAGGCAAAAACAGAGTTTGCACAATTCTAACAAGCTTGAAAGTCAATATTTGGTATGACCACTTCTGTTCTTCAACATTCAGTTTATTCTGAACTCTCTTAGGCAAATTCTTGTAATTTCCTTAATCAGTCTTCAGGAATAGTTCTCTAGGCTTCTTGAAGGACATTTAAAGCTCTTCTTTGGATGTTGGCTGCTTTTAGTTCCATTCTCTGTTAAGATGATCCCACACTGCTTCAATAATATTGAGGTCCAGGCTCTGGACAGGCTAATGCAGGATTGATAGTGTTCCATTGTATGTTTCTCTATCCAGGTATGCTTTTACTACAGTGTGTGGCAGTGTGTTTGGAAATGTCATGCTGTATAATGAAGCTGTTGCCAATTGGATGCTTCCCCGATGGTATTGCATGGTGGATCAAAATCTAACTGTACTTTTCTGCGTTCATAATTTCATCAGTTTTGACAACATCACTGGCTGCAATGCAGCCCCAAACCATGACAGAGCCTCCACTATGTTTTACAGGTGACTTTAGACACTCACTGTTGTACCTCTCTCCTGACCTTCTCTGTACATATTGACGACAATTTGAACCAAAATTTTTTAATTTGGATTCAGCTCTCCATAAGACCTGTTGCCACTGATTTTCAGTCCAGTTTATCTGTAATTTGGCATACCTCAGCCTTTTCTCCCTGGTTTACTTAAGAATGGCTTCTTGACACCCACCCTTCTACTGAGACAATTTCTGATGAGGCTTCAGTGAACAGAATCAACTGAAGGGCCAAATGCATCCGTCACGTCCTGTGCCAGGTCTTTGCTGGATTTTTCTTAAGGACATGTCTTTAAAATACTGTTTTTCTGCTGACAGTTTTTTAAACCTGACATTTCTTCTTTTGTCCTCCACTTTTTCAGTTTCTTCAAATTTTTAAGGGCACACTGCACACCATGCCACTTTTTTGGCTAATAGCTCTTTGGGATTCACCTTGTTGGTGCAACAATACTATTTTATGCCTGTCAAACTGTGTTATCTTTGGAACCTTTCATAGATTTAGCTAAAGAAATGGGAAAAAAGGTAATGTGTTTTTGCAACATAAAAACAAAGTGCCTAAAGATACTATTTAAAATAGGTTCTTTGCTAAGTCTGTTATGTGTAGATACAACACTGGTTCATCTCTTATGTTAGGTGCTTTTGTATGCCCCAGTTAACAAACAAACAAAAAAAAACATTCTTCTTAAAATTGTACATGGACTGAAAATGGGTAAAACAGCAGCCAATGTCTAAAGAAAAACTTTGAAAGATCTTCAGAAAACCTGGACAACTACTGCTCAAGACTACTTTGAAAAATTGCAAGAAAGTCTGGCTCTTTGGAAATAAAATATAAAGAAATGAGGGGTTGCTCAAGACTTACTGACTCACTGAGTCATTTGGCAGTGGCAGGTACAGAAACAGAGACTGTGTAGTTGTGGCTACTTTTATCACTGCATGTGAACAACTGATTTGTATCAATCTAGGCTTCTGTTTGTGCATTAAAGCAGTTCCTCATACTGTTAAAACTATAGATAGAAAGTGATATCATAAAAATAAATACTCAATAAATACATTTCAAGATATGTAATAAAATATCTTATTTGGGACAACCTGCCAATTAATCTACCCACATGCACATTCATCTGCACAATTTTAACTACATACATTTTGATAGATGTTTCCTACTTGACAGAATGAGCTGATTTTAACCACATTCATAGAGAAGTCCATTCTGGTAGATACTTCCTACCAAAAAAAAAAACCTAAGAACTCCACTTTTTTTTTGCCAATCACATTTACAAGTTGTAGTCTCATCTGACAGAATGACCTACCCTACTTTTAAAAACATAATTAAAGGAAGAATGTCTGCTTCTCACTCTTATGTGACCTTGGTAGCTTCTAGATAATGTTTTTGCAAAGGTAGTTCATTATAAGTGAGAGGCTTAATTCATCTGACTATAGGAACAGGTTCTTTCAGGTTCTTCCATATCCTTCCAGGTTATTCCATATTTCATATTTCCATATGCCTCTTAGAATAGATTTCCCTCAAACCTACCGTAAGACACAAGAGTAGAGGCCCACGTCTTGAAGGTCAGCAGGTCTGAACCAGATTGCATCCTCCTCCTTGCTCATGCGCACACCATCAAAAGAGATTGGCTCCTCAAAGTCACTGTGGCCAAGGCCAGAGCTGCGGTACCACATGAGGCTGAGTCCCACACTCTGTGCCTGGCTGTAGTTGGCCCGGATGTAACCATAGAACAGTGCGCACTTCAGCCGTACCGGCTCACCCTGAAGCGCCCGGTACTTCAGGTAGTCCACTGACCAGTCTGTACAGCCATCCACTGCAGAGAAGCACAAAGAGAAGGAACAAGACATGCATCGTTACCAAAGTGAATGTATAAAATTAGTCATAAATCATAAAGCATGCATTAGCATTACTACTGCAATCACAGTATGCAATATATTTAAAGAAACATTATTCAACAACAAAGCAATTCATCAGTATTTTACATTCTCACATTGCTTTAGGACAGGAGGGAAGATTACTGGGTCATTAACAATAATGTCCTATGTCTATTTGGAAACACTCCCTCAAATAGCTGTATTAGTAATGAGACATTAAGCTATGTATACAGTATGCAAGTATGCCATCGTTTCATTGTGTGTACTGAATAGATATTAACGTAGCTGAAGTCTTTTAGTTCCATATTGTATGTGTGTGCATGCATGCGTACATGTGTGTGTGTTTAAGATTGCAATTAAATTTGTAACGCCTATGTTAGACAACTCTTCCTTCCTCACTTGCTATGTTGACATCCAGGGCATATGTACCACGTTGGCCTCTGTAAAGGCAGCTTTGACTCTCTCATACAACCACTGTGATATTTGGAATTAACCATAAAATATCTTCATTAATAATGTCAGGCACCTTCAAATGTTGTGGGTGCACCACAGCTCCAATGCAAGAGAGTGCAAGGCTAGCTCATTGTCTGGGAATAAGCCCTTCAAACAAGTTGTGCACCTTGTCTAACAGTTCTAAAGGTCCGCTATCATAATTAATTTTTTTATATGCTTCTGACTAGGTTTGTGTATGTACTGCAGTTCACACGAAAATTGTTTTAAAAATTAAACCTAACATGTGCAGCACAGATGAAAACTGTATCTTATAGCCTTATCTGTGAAATGTATAGGGCAACTCAAGCTGCAATTTTAAAGGTGCAGAAAAAAAAAGGCAGCCAGAGGGAAAAGTGGCTGAAAAGACATTTGACAAAATCAAAGAAACTTGCAGAGCCTACCAGGCACACTGGTCTGTTCTACTTCTGGCAAGCACATCTCTCTTAGTTCCCAAGCTACTGGATTTTAACCTATGGCCAGCTATCAGTCTTTGACTAATTAGGTAACATTTGTTTATCCAGCAGGTGTATATTTGAGAGCATGTGTGTGCATGTGTAACCAGAGAGACTGAGAGAAAGAGACAGAGAGAAGTGGTGATGGTGTGGTGAGATAAAGTAATAAGAACCCTGCTGCGTGCCAGTCTGTGAGTGATACGGAGCCTCACAGGGACAGCTATGCTTGTAATTAATACTCTTAATTACCAGGGAAGTAATGTGTGTCTTTGTGCATGTGTGTGTGTGTGTGTGCGCGCGTGCGTGTGTGTCTGTGTGTGTGTGTGTGTTTTTATGAGTGTGCATTCCCTATACGAATGGTTGTCTGCCTAATTATGTCAGTAATTAGCAGTGTGCTTAGCCACAAATGTGTGTGCACTTACATTCATTTGAATGTGAGAGAATTAGAAGGTGTGTGTGCATGGAATAATATGTGAAACCCTGTCTAATTATCACTCTGCCCACATGCCCTAATACATGCAAACAGGCATAACTGTACTCTCACATGTGTTTACGTACACACCTCACAACTTCAGACTTGATTACTTTAACTTTCTAGCATCCCACTGATTAACACTGTTAAGGCTACATAATAACTTTTTGTTAAAGATTTAGATATTTTTTTAGATACTGAAATAATGCTAAAAAGTCACAAGCCATTATCATTTCAGAAAAAAAAGGATATAGTCCTCAGAGAAACACTATACAACAGACTGGGGTGAATTTCCACTGAAAGTAGAAAGTAAATCTTCTCCCCTCTCTGAATATCAATCTACTAATCAGCAGGGACAGCAGAGGCTTCATTTATCCTTTTCTTTATGCACCTTCTACACCTCTAATGGATATGACCTCTGCATTGGTCTCACAATATCCATTTCTGCCCTCTGTGCCACAACAAAAATTGTTTATTCTAACAAGCTTGCCTGAATGAAGCAATGAAAGAAAACACTTTATTCAGAAGCACCATGCCTGTCTTTTCCTTTCACCGTGCAGACATGAGCTGTCTGAGAAATAAACTCCACATGCATAAAAGTATGTATATGTAAACACACACACACACAAGTAGACCTTTCATTCCTTACAGACATCCCAATGGGAGTTGTCTAATGCGGTGGCCTTTTGTGGGGGAAACCATATTTACGTCTGAGACTCAAAACGGTTTTATCAACTCAATTAGAGGTTGACATTTCCCACATCCCCACGCTGGGCCGGAAAATCAATGCTTCCCGCTGGAGGAATACTGCAGTCCCCACCTCTCACTCTCTCACACTGACAGCACACACATATCTACACGCACATACAGGAGCTCTCTCTTTTCTTCAGTGCTCCTCTGGGACATCACACATTTGTACTGATTCTGTTCAGCCACTCTTAAACAAGCCCATACTGTAGAGGATCTTTCCATATGGACACATTCCCACATGGCTGTCAGTCTGAAGAAAGGTGGCCTCTGCTCCTCTGAATCTTACTGCAGTACCGCGAGCTGCAGCACTCCTTTACTGGCTAGTGCTACTCTGCTGCTGTTGCCCTAGCGCTGCTACACCACATGATGTAGAGGGTATAGGTATGGTTGGTGCAAGAAAATAGCAAGGGGGGGAATGTCAAGCTATGGGACGTGAGTGTGTGTGAGTGTGTGTGTGTCTCAAAGAAACCTTATTACATTCTGTGTTGAGGTCCAGACCTGTCCGTCTTCATGTGACACTAAAGCAAGGCAATAAATACAAACCCCTGAGCTAGAATAAATTTACTCACACTCATGCATACACACTCCTGGAACCACACAAGCAAGCAAACGCACACACACACCCAACCCAACCTCCAAACATAAAATCACAGATTGGGCTACGTGCGACCTAAGTCAACTCCTGCTTTTCTTTCTCCCATAATCAAATTCCTGTGATCCTTTCACAACATAATATTCCTCCAGCGGGCTTCCTACTTCCATGTCTCTCACTCGCTCTCACATCGCCCTCAGTGATCGGACTCGCTTCTCTCATCACTACCTGCTCTCTTAATGAAGTGTAATTATCAGATGTTGGGTGGGCGGCAGGTTCTTGCAGGCCAGGAAGACATTCAATGATCTATATGTGGATAAGGATACTTAATAACTTTCTGTCTCTCTCATTCTCTTCCTCTTTCTCAGTTTACACCCACGCCAAATAGATGACTCCATTCCTATCGCCCTATGCCCCTATGACCTGTAGCTTGGACTGGTTGTTTTTCCTCCTCCACTGACGATTTGGGATTTTTTTTTTTTTTACTGATCTTAAGAACGATAAATAATTGCTTTGTTGTTAACTATTGTATAAATGTATTTCCATATGAATCAGATTATTACTTTTCAGAACAAAAATCTTGTTTAACCAGTGACTGCAAAGGAAAACAGATGACCAACAGCATCTGCTAAATTCACCTATATCTAAGGATTATTATGAACTACAGGATGGCTTTCAGGCCCTACAAGTGTGGGTTAAGAGACATACTGGCCACTTAAGGTAATGGCGCATAATCTATAATAAAATGGTCCACTATACTGGATAACAAACATCCATAAGCTTTTTTCAAATGACTTGAATCTACTGTGCTGCACACATTAGTACTAAAAGTCCTTTATATTCAGATAATGGGATGAATAAATATACAGAGTAGTAAATATAGAGAAAACATTCACACATTAGTCTTTAAAATGGGCTTAGGTACCAATCACAATGTGTCCTTTAGGCTCATTACCTGGCCTTAATTCTCTATCTCCCCATCTAGCCTCCAGATTATTTAATCAAGGAACAATATAGTCAACCACTACCTGAGTCTTAACCTGTGGTGATAGAATCCCAGCTGTCTCTATAAATCACGAGCTTTGTCTTTTTAGCCAACTGTTCCTCTGCGTGTCCCTGACTGTGCCCTGAATTTGAATGCTTCTTCCAGGCTTGCTGGCCTTGAAATAGAGGTAGGTGAACATTAGATCTCCACATAAATAAAAAGCACAGAATGAGGGACATACTGTGTTGGAGGGATGACATAAGTGTATCATCCAAGTAATAGCGAGATATTTGTGGTTATTATCGTTCTGCTGTACACCTGCATGAATATGATTGGATGTAACAAGTCAGATAATAGCTGAGAGCTGTGAGTAAGCAATGTTTGTGAAGTATGAATGCAGGAGCTGATGCCAGTACACTAATGTAGTCAGTGCTCTGCTTGAAATAACACAATTCCTGTTTAATTTTGTTATGTCTAATGTTTGTTCGGATTCTTTGCTATAAAAATGTACTATAAGAACTGTACCTTATGCCATCTTATGAACAGGACAATCAGAACAAATAGGTCTACATATGTTAACTGTCAGCTGATTCAGCTCAGAAAGAAAAAAAGTAATGGTGCGAGGCCAGTTAGAGTCAGAGGCCTCTGAAACTGAAATATCAACACTTAGTTTTTGAAAGTGTGAGGACTTTTTATTTTCAGAACAATGAAGAAAATGAGTTTCTGCCATCTGTCTTTATTATCTGGGATCCACAAAACAAGAACATTTCCAAATAATGCAGCTTGGCTTTATTTTGGTCTTAGATGATCCCCCACTGGTGCAGTTAAGCCAGCTACTTTTTAACAGTACCTCACATAGCCTCAGTTAACATTTACATATTCCACACTCCACCCCTATTTCTGTAAATAATAATACAAGACTGAATTCTGTGTTTTATGTATTTGTCTGTCACAATCTATTCCAACATGAGCCAATTTTGCAACCTTTAAAAAAAATGACATTGCAAACCGGTAATTTATTTTGAAAACTTAGCAATTATGCAATTGAGGCCAGTACCTAGACCCAGTGTTTGAAACACCCACTTCTACACCCACTAAATACACACATTATTAGCCAAATGTTTTGTAGGAACACCCATCCAATTCCTTATCCCTGTCCTTCTAAAACTCCACAAAACCCCCAGCATGGACAAATAATGTGATATCTGCCTTTTGCTTATCTCTCCCCCTTGTGCTGTGCCACTCTATATTTCTCTGTCTCTAAATCATTCCCTTTTACTAACAGTTTACCATTGTTCATTTATATGCAAATGTGAAGAAGTACTGATAATTTCTCTCTTAAGATGGTGAACTGCATTTGCTCTGAAAAAAGTTAGGGGAACATCACTCTTCTTTGAATAAATCTGCCTTCGTACTCGTCTCTTATTTTCTGTCACGACTGAATAAAAAACATAGTCATGAAAACATTTAATTTTAAATAAATAATCCCTAAATCTCATATAAGGCACTGTCAACCTGTTATACACACATTTATAGACTTTCCCACCTGATTACCACAAACACTACTAGTGTGAAAACACTATGCTGTTTTTCTTTTTTATTCATTCATACGTCTTTCACAATGAGAATAATGTTCATTGTATTCTTTCTTCAGCTCCCTGACTGTTTTCAGTATTTTAGCTTATCATTAGCTGGAGTTTTATGGGTAATACTGTGCTTGTTGTTACTTGTTTGTCATGTAATATCAAATTTACATTGATGTAAATATTTTTAAATAATCTGAACTAAACTACTACATTTAACTTTGGGAGTGAAAAAAGAACATTATCATCATCCAAACTGCTGTAGAAATAAGCGCCATTTCAAGTGCCTCCATGTCCCCTGTGTTTAGGCTCTTTCAAGTGTGTGGAAAAGTGTATATATACAGTATATGAAAGACTGGCTATGCAGAAGAGAAAGAAATTGAGAGCAACAAACAAGTGATGGGTTGTGATGTGTTGACTGCATAGGTAAACCATACAAACAGCATGTCTGCCAGACCTACTGCCTCTATGACACAACTTCCAGCTGATTCAGACTCATTGTCCCCACTGCCTTGGTTATACTAGCCCAAATCCATATGCTTGTGCAGATTGTTAAAATGGAGCATTAATTAAGTCATTTACCTCAAATTAGATTCTTTTACAGTCTCACTGTTGAAGTTGGCAGGGGGACGACATCAGGAAAATATAATGAGGGAGGTAAAAGAGACAGATGCATGCCAGTTTTCTAAAACCAACAGGAAGTAAGCCATTGCATTTCAGCCACTAATATGGCCTTACTACATTTGGCAACAAAGTCATCATCTGAATAAGCCTAATTCACTAAATGTATGGCAACAGTTTACTTTGTTTACTTGTCATAGAGTTATGGACCAGAAGTAATAATAAGAACTAAAATTCCCATGAAGTGGCAAAGACAAAGTTTTCACTTTTAGTCACTTGTCTAAAACCTAAATCTCTCTCGGTGTCTTTCTGAGATTTACTTCCATCATTAATCTCCTTTCTGTTTCTTCAACTCTGTGATTTTTCTACAGTCCACCATTTAACCTGTATAAAGCTGCCACTAGATTCCAGAGAAAAACTGTTATCATCTTCCCAACTGGCAGCACCATAAGGCCTAAATTTTCCTGGAAGAATTTATAGCCAGTGGCAAAGAGAATTGCATAATTCACATTGCCATTATTCTGTAGCAATTAAACTGTGCAGCATTTACCTCATAACAATAAGTTAAAGCAAAAAAAACCAAAAAAAAACCTGTTTATCACCACTTTGACTAAAAACTTGAACTTAATCTTGGTGAGGAAGGGGGGATAAGACTCCTTTGACCTTTGACTATAATTATTCTCAGATACCTGTGCATAGTTTGGATGCACAGCAGTGCTGTATTAAACTACTGAAGCTGCACCTGAGGACCACATAAAGGATATAGGGAAGATAGTGAAATTAAGTAAATCTAATGTACAGTAGATGTTTGCATTTGCATATATATTGGCAGAGTCATTTCAAAGGCAACATGGATTTTTGAGAGATAAACCAAAAATAAGACTTAAAACTGAAGCAAATCCTCAAAAATGAGATTTACCCCACATAATCTGTTCCAAAAGAAACAGCATGCAAATATATTTGTGGATAAAATAATACAATAGGCTAGAATCCAAAAGTCAACACACGTGCAGTATTCAATAATGTATAAAAAGTGTTTTATGGGTGAATCACAGAAACTTTCAAGTTTGCCTGAAGGTGAGTCCTGTTTCTATTGTTCACACAGAAACCAGGGTGGGTTTGTTGCCCTTGACCAAGTTCAGCACAGCTCACTCAGATCCTTTTAATAACTCTCCAATTGACTTCAAATTAACCAGAACCCTTTATAGAACAGAAATTTCCCCTGTTGTGTGCAAAAGGGTGTCACTGAGACATTAGCTTTTTGACTTTCCTCTCTCTCTCTCCCGCGCTCGCTTTTCCTCGCTCATCCTTTCTTCCTTTCTCTTGATGATAAAGGGGCTCTTTTTAAGGAGAACAGAAAGCTTGTCAGGATTTGGCCAGCTGGAGAAAGTCATTTGAGG
Source organism: Heterochromis multidens (assembly GCA_015108495.1). Taxonomy (NCBI): domain Eukaryota; kingdom Metazoa; phylum Chordata; class Actinopteri; order Cichliformes; family Cichlidae; genus Heterochromis; species Heterochromis multidens. The sequence goes on from VUQS01069814.1 coordinate 26,417, forward strand.
CCCAAATTGATGTGGCCGGGACTCTCAATAGTATCTCTCCAATAGTGGGGGCAGGATAGAGGGAGATGTGGTGGCCGGGACATTGTTCCTCGTAAATGGCTCTTTATTTCATAGGCGAACTTGGGAAATGAGCAGCGTTGTTCATGGTTTCTGCTGGGGAGGACGGCCATGCGTAAAATAGAACACTAAGAAACAGGAGCCTCTAATATCTTAACAACCAAAAAGTCGGCGGCTCTCCTACATCATGTGCAGTTTTACTGGCAATGAGAACACATGCAAATAAAGTCTATAAGATATAAAGTCAAGGCTGTGTGTGAACACCATCCATCATGCTGACAGGGTGTGGGCAGCCTACATGGACATGAATCCATACACAGGCTGACTGGCTGAGCCAGGTCCCTTGGACCATAACTAGGAAAAAAGGCCAAGGAAGAGAAGCACTTCAAATAACACAATCCTCAAATGTAAAGCTTGTATGCAGACTTGCATTTTTTTTTCTGTGGGGAAGTCTTTGTGTTTGTCTTTGCAGGTGTCAGTCTGCAGTGTTGTATTAAAATGCCAGTTATTTCTTCCCTCTCTGTCTCTCTGTGTGTATGTGTACGTGTGTGCCAGTGCTCTCCATTGTGCAGCTGTGATCCATGTGATTCAGGCTGAGCTGTCACTCTGCTAATCTTCCCCAGTAGAAATACAGCTTGGAAAATGTCATCTGAACATTCCGAATTGTGTTTACACTCGCTGCAGGTTCCATCGCTTCTAATTTGACAAGTCATTATCACCCATGCTCCTCTCCCTCTTCCCTCTTGCGGCCCGAGACACAAAAATAAAGAGGAGGAGGAAGAACGAAGGGAACAAAACAAGGCAATAAATTCCACTCACAGACAAACAACTGTGCTCTCAGTAATCAGTTAATACAAAAACCTTAGCTGGAATGGTGAGTATTATTGTTATTTTCAGTAATTTACATTGGCTATTCAGCTTCAGATCTGTGTAAACCTCATATCATTCCCTAAGGCCTGTTTATATTTATAAAATGCAAAAACTAGACAGAAAGCCCTGACGGAGAAGTTTCTTGGCTGTCTCGTAAAAAGAAGCAGCTGGTGGATATGTGCGCTGGGAAAAGCACATGGCTTTCCACACCCTCAGGCCCACAGCAAAGCTAGCTTTGACAAGGGCTGTACAATGGGAATTCAGTATTAAAGAAAACAAGGTGAAAAGCCTCATATAGCAAGTCCTAGAAATAAAACAACAAAATACGTTGTTAGTCCAACACCCCATATAAGCAATTCATCATCTGACGTCTCTATCAACAGGACAACCGTTCAAAGATACAAATGTTCTCAGCATAGTGTTACCTTTAGGGAAATGACTGCACATATACTATGAGTGTAACTTTAGATTTTAAACTGCTGTCAATTGTACAGTTGTGTCTAAGTTAGATAATAAATCTGCAGTCAAAACTGCAGGGCCCCCTTTCCAAAAACTTTCTGAAACTGGGTTATCTCTAGACATTTCATGGACCATTGGATTTTGTATCCTTAGGCTGTGTGAGCGAGCATTTCTTGAGACCTCTATTACCGGACATACAACTTGGGGGGAGGTGGGGCTCCAAAATTGTGCAATGTAACTGCAGACAGGGACTCTGAAAGAAAAAGAGTTTTCCATAGTCATCGGCACTAATAGTTAACTGTGCCTATACTTATAGATAAGCCCTTCAATGTAGGTTTGTACTCCACTGTGACTGAGTCATGTGCAAAACAGGTAATCTAACACAGATCACATACAACCCGAATTCCGGAAAAGTTGGGACGTTCTTTAAATTTGAACAAAATGAAAACCAAAGGACTTCCAAATCACATGAGGGGTGCATGAGCCAATATTTTATTCACAACAGAACATAGATAACATAACAAATGTTGATACTGGGAAATTGTACACCTTCATCCACTAAATGAGCTCATTTCAAATTTGATGCCTGCTACAGGTCCCAAAAAAGTTGGCATGGGGCAACAAATGGCTGAAAAAGCAAGAAAGTCGAAAAAGATTCAGCTGGGAGAACATCTAGTAACTAATTAAGTTAATTGAAATCAGGTCTGTAACATTATTAGCTATAAAAGGGAT
>VUQS01069815.1:0-12093 GCA_015108495.1 Heterochromis multidens
CTGGCTGCTGGGCTGGGGTTGGCATACACTCAGCTTTATCATCACTCTGGTTTCTTGGCTAGCTTTGTGTTAGCATGCTGTCTGTGCAGATGGTTGCTAAGAGCCAAACTTCTGTTAGCAGTGCAATGCAGTTGTTTCTGTTATATACATATACAATACACATACAAATACAGGTTTCACCCAAAACCTGTGGTGGTAATGACCCACGCCTTTTTTCACACCTTGGCTCATGTGATGACTCACATGATCAATAGTGGGTTAAATACCACCTCTCAAGAGACAACCCAAAACTAGGGTTTAAATACCTGGGACTCCCCACCATTTGGTTTTAGAACTGAAGAAGCCTCTTGGATGAAAGGTGAAACGTCTTCAAACAACTTAAAGAAGTCCAGTCACCTTCTTTCAAGCTCTTAAGACTATTTGATTTGTTTCATTTTTTAGCATGACAATGATCCCAAACACACTGGAGAACTATTCCTGAAGACTACTTAAAGAAATGACAAGAAAGCTGCCTAATATAGTTCAGGCTGTGTTGAAGTCATACCAAATATTGACTTTTTTAAAGCCTGAACCATGAAATAATTGCCAGAAAATTCAAATTTTCCGAAAATGGAGTGTTTATTGAACTTTCTGACAAATTTACCAAAAAAAAGAAATAAAATATAAATTTGCGTAAATGATTTTTAATTTGCATCATATTTGCCACATCCAGAATTTTTTTTGCGATTTATTGCTTAAAAATTTATTGTGCAATTTATTTAGGTTTTTTGGGAGGAAAAAACCACACTGATGATGTAGAAGTCTCAAAAGCTCATAAAAACTAATGTATCAAATATGATACACTCGGCATTAAAGGGTTAAAATTGTACAAACTCTGTTTTTGCCTTATATACTGTATTTCCATTTATGTTTGCATGTTAAAAAAAATTTGCTGCACCTGGGTCCTATTTTCCTAGCAAATTATATAGAAAAAAGGGCTGGCTCAAGACTTGAGACTTGCACAGTACTGTGCAGAAAATACTATGGATGACGCTTGCCATGCTCTCTCGTCTAAACATGGTTGCATCTGGCTCCAAAAAATAGATAAATAAATAAAGAAATTTTAAAAATCTAATAATACCAGACAAAAAAATTTTGTGCTTGCATTTCATTCCTTTTTGTAAGTTACACAGTCCCACTCTTAAAGGACGCTTGAAGAGCCCAACAAGAATAGAAACAGATGCACTGTAAATTATTTTATTCCTGCCTCCAGTTTAATGATGTGTCAGAATCTTTCGCCTTTTATACAAAACAAAACAAAAAAACCACAAAGTGTTAAAAGGCTACTTTTTTTTTTAAAAACCTTTAAAGAAAGCTGCATGTGAATTAGCTGGAAGGAAAAAAAGTGTGAAACGTTCTTCCCTGAAGTTCTCACCTTCTCTTATTATGTTTTGGCAGCTCAATATGTCATTTTCTTCAAAAGGAATAAATTGTTATGGTATATTCCTCCAGCCGGTGTGAAAAAAATAATTCTGCTAGTTAATCACAGAGGTCTATCCTGAAGCCCACACCAGGGCCACTAATGGCCTGAGAGAAAGCTCTGATCTGAATCTCCCCCCACTCTGTCTTTCTTTATCTTCTCCAAGAAAGCTGCCTCCAAATCATACCAACATTTTTTTTCTTTTTTTCTCCCACTGGCTTTTCATTCTCTCTCACGTATCATCTTTTACACAAACCTCCACGGCTACATCATCTGCTTTTCTCCCAGAGACGTCATTCATCATCCTCCTCCTGTTTCCTCAAGCTGAGTTTTAAACTTATCCACCAGCCGAGCCGTTGCTGAGCAGCTCGTTTCTCAGCTGGAGTGATAATTATCTTTTGCATGCCTAGCGCGAGCAGACCTGAAAGCTCTCTCTTGGTCCAATGGAGCATTATTGATTGGAAAGCTTTCTTGATTAATTGTGGTAGAGCTGTAACCAAAAGAGCACTGTGGTTGCTGTCATGAAAGTTGTCCACATTCTCGTGCACAAACACACACACACGTGCAGAATGCTCTGTCCAGGATGCTAAGCTCCATGACAACAAATTGTTATGTAGGATTTGGATTCAGTCAGGCTTACACAACTGCAGAGCTGGCTCAGACCAAAATACTCTGGTTCTTGTGATTTGCTTTGCTCCAAAAAAGGCCTTTGGTTAGTTCTTTTTAAAGCAGCCTGCAGATGTATTTCTTATTTTTATGAAACTGTGATAGGTTTGGGCTATCCTCTTTAATGACTGACGATTGTGCTTATTTACAGTAGTAGAACGTGGTTCAAGTGAACCGCATTCGCATTTGGAATTGGTTCAAGTATATTAAGAATGCAAGAAAAAACAGTGCTTGAATAGAAAATAAAATGACAATTAATGGTATAATTGCACAAACATCATACCAAGCACAACAAAACATGCCATAGTTCAGAACTTAGAATATGTGATGCTCCAGCACAACACAGGTATACCCGTACCTTCACTCAATGTCAATTATTTATGGTTTCACTTCCCTGGACATGGACTTTAGTGAATATTTCATGCAAGTTATTTGCCCCTTGTAATAGCTTTGACTTAAGCCTCACTCTGGCATCCTCAAAGGAGGGCCCTTGCCAATTGGACAGCTAACCTCTCCCTTCCCAGAGTGTGAAACTGTGGGCCACAGAAGGTATCTGAGGTCTTATTCCATTTGCAGTGGCTGAAATGCAATGCATAGCACTGCTGATGCAAAACAGGCCATCCGGGCCACTGTGGAATAGTTCAGGGTGGTGAGTTAATTAAAGGTCCCATTTACTGAAAATCCACCTTTATAGTGTTTTGAGATTTCTATAAACTTTGAGGTGTAAAGTATGAACTGTGGATATTTGAAGTTGCTGACTGCCAACAGCCTTGAGTGGTTAGATTGTATGTGTGACTGGTATTTTAACATGCTAATTCTGAATCAAACTAATGTGTTAAACATCGGAATCACACAGCAACTCCGTGTCCTCAGAGATAAAATAGGTATTTTATCTCTGAGGACCCTGAGAGTGACCCTGAGAGGTCAAACACACTACAACTTAAGAAAACACCAGCAAATAGAAAAACACTGCAAAAGCCCAAAAACACAACAGAAATTGAATAAAACACAACAGAAGTGTTTTTGGGGAGACAATAACGTGACGGAACAGCTGCAGAAGTGACAAGTTAACAGTAAACAGCTAATAGCAAACATGTATCTATAGTATTATATGAATCATGTGATTAAAGCACACAATACCTTGCACTTTTTTCTCCCTCCGCTTCTTTTAAGTGTGTCTCAGTGCAATCCTTTGCACGTGTCACTTCTGCAGCTGTTCTGTCACGTTAATGTCTCACCAAAAACACTTCTGTTGTGTTTTGTGAGATTTTGCAGCATTTTCCTATTTGCTGGTGTTTTCGTAAGTTGCAGTGTGTTTGACCTCTCATGACCACTGTAGTCAAAGGAGTCTGGCGGGTTCAACAGAAACATAATGGCTCCAGTAAAATATCAAAGGGCTGTATGACAGCAAGTCATGAAAATACTCTTAATATAACATACAAATAGCCAAACTTAAATTTTCTGAAAACCTTGTGAATGACTTCAGCTGATGATGTCCCCACAGGAATAGGGCAACCTTGTTGTTGCCTTGTGGGGCTATCGTGGCTAATGTAATTATTAGTTTGGATTGTATGCATACAAATATGAGATCTTGTGGAAAATGTAAGCTGAGGGACGACCATGAACTGTGAAAACTTTAAGGAACGATTTATAACAGAGGAGTACTGTGTATGTGTTACACTGTATTAATGTAGCTCTCTTTCAGTGCAGCTGAACTCAGCAGGCTTTCTGTTAGCCCTTTACACCTGTTTGCTTCTCTCCTACTCTCGACACTCACTTATATTGTTTTTTGATAGAGCCGAATTCACAATAAAGCCGTTCTCATGTAGCTACATATTTTTCTGTTCCTGTTGTCAGACAACAGAATGACTATGAAATATTGATTTTCACGCAGCTCATGAACTACAGGAAAAATGCTAACAGTGGTAACTCTAACTAGGCCCCTCTGCTCTGCACCGCTCAATTCCATATTTTTGTAACTGCTCATTCAATCACTATTTTTGCCTTCACTTGCTGGTTAGGATTTAGGCACTAAAAATTACTTGGGTATGGTTAGGGAAAGAATATGGTTTGGATCACAAAAGTAAGCCTGCACACTAATAAATGGGAGTGACAGCACTATCTCACTACTGCTATTATTTGGTGCGGGGGCACATTGTGAATAACTGGGACACAACAGCGGCTTTGACAAAATGTCACTATTTGACGCCCGGGAAATTACAAAAGCCTTTCTGAACCCAGTTTTGGAATCAAAGTTACCAAATAGTTTTCTGTGCTTTTCAGATTATGCATATTGCTTGTTTGTACTCTTGTGGTCTGTATCTTATGGATACCAATCTTGAACCTCTGGTGCCAGTTTTGCACCTTAACCACCATGTCCCCCAGGTTACCAGTGAACCACTTAGAGGTAGGGTTAGGGTTAGGCTACATTTTAGCCACATGCTTAACTTGCCTTTAAGGATCTTAAAGATTAAAGATTAAAATCAAGTTGTTTTTTTTTTTAACATGCATTTTGCTATCTGTTTTAACATTTCCGTTGTGTATGCCATATTTCTGAAAACTTTAAAACAGCTTAAAGGGGTAGATGTAAACCTAACCTTTAATACATTAGCACTTTCACTGTGCGCATCTTAGCATGCTAAGGTTAGCACTTGACTAGGTCTTGATGTTGTTTTACTTTAGTACTTGCTACATACGAGTATATCAGAATCAGTAAAATTAAACAGCTTACGTAATTTGGGTGATAAAATGTCAGAATGAAAGAAGAGAATGCAAGGAAGTCTGACTATATATGCTCACTGCCTACTTTGTTAGGTACACCTTTCTAGTACTGGGTTGGACCCTCTTCAGAACTGCTTTAATTCTTTGTGGCATAGATTCAACAAGGTGCTGGAAACATTCCTTAGAACTTTTTGGCTTTATTGACATGATAGCATCACACAGTTGCTGCAGATTTGTCAGTTGTACATCCATGATGCAAATCTCCTGTTCCATCGCATCCCAAAGATGCTCTATTGGATTGAGATCTGGGGACCATTGAGGCAATCTGAGTACAGTGAAGTAAATGGATACACTGTGGTCATAAAGGGATGGACATGGTCAGTCACAATAATCAGGTAGGCTGTAATCATGCTTAGGTGGCCAAGAAAATAACCCCCACACCATTACACCACCACCATCAGTCTGAACTACTGACACAAGGCAGGATGGATACATGTTTTCATATTGTTTCCACCAGTTACTGTTACTGTTGCCTTTCTATCAGCTGAAGCAGTCTAGTCATTCTGCTGTGACCTCTGACATCAACAAGGCAAGGCTTAGGGAACTGCTGCTCACTGGAAATCTTTTTTCTTTTTCAGACCAACAACCATGCCATGTTCCAAGTCACCTTTTTTCCCCATTCTGATCCTCAGTTTGAACTTCAGCAGGTCGTCTTGTTCATTTCGACATGCCTAAATGCATTGAGTTGCTGCCATGTGATTGGCTGATTAGATATTTGCACTAATGAGCAGTTGAACAGGCGTATCTAACAAAGTGGGCAGTAAATGTAAATTAGCCTGCTTATCAAATAGAAAATAAAGACTGTCCTTCAACAGACTAGAGCATCAGCTTTATAGTGGTTGTATTTACTTCTTTAGAGTTTCCTCACCCAAAAAATGCATAAAACAATCTAGACTCAAGTCTAACGGATCCAGATTTGTTTCTTCCTGTCTTTTTTATGTTTTCGCAACACTTGATCATTTGTCACCACTGTCGCAGAACGCTGGATAGAACACAAATCTATGTTAACAAGCGCAAGCAACAAGGGTATGTTGAAATTAAATTTATGCGTTGAACATTTCCCACAGAGCTGATTCTGTGCTTGTCACACACAACAGTAGCCAAAATGAAGAGGTTTATATACTGCCGCTGGTTTCTGTTCATTTCACTACCGTATTAAACTGAAGGCAAATACAGTAGTCCCTAGAGATATTTAATAGATTTTAGGTGATCCATCAAAGTCAGAAGCAAAGGAAAATAAAGAATGCACACAGGAAGAAAGTATTGGTTTGACTTAAACGCTGTTCACGTAAGTGGGGAAAAAAAGATACAAGTATACTCAATCAAGTATAGGGCACATTGAAATACATGGAAATTCAAAATTTCACCCCTAGAATGTTATTGGAGCATATTACAGGACTTTTTTACTTGTGGGACTTCTTTTCAAACTTTTGTCATTTTTATGTTGCAAATCAAGGTCAACGAAGTGACCATATATGGTTCCTCGCCATTTTCTTGACTGATATTGGCACTTTTCACAAATGTAACACATATATCAAAGTGCTGCCCTGTCTAGTCACAGGGAACTGCTACGCGGTACTTGGTGAATCAATTGTAACATGGTAATAATGTCCAATAAGATAATGTGGCTAAACATTTATACTTTTTTTTTTCAAAAGACGAAGAAGAAGTTCCTGTAAGTTCATTCACTGAGCTGAGCATGTGTATACACCTTAATACAGGTTGTGCTATGTTATATCATGGTACTTGATGGGCTGGCTTCCAAGAGCTGAGTACATTTCTGTACATATTGACAAAGAAATTGTACACATATAACAAGAAGTAAACAACTGCTTTATAACTACTGGTGTACCCCCTTTTTTTTATTATTATTATACATAATTCAATTAAAACTAAATAAATTACAAGTATTGAATAACTAAATTAATTTTAGCAGTATAAGACATAAAAATAAAAATAAACACAAATTTATGCAAAATAAGTATAATAAAAAGTCCTATAAGGTCATAAAAAAACAAATTCACATATTTCTCTATTTCTAGCCTGAAAATATCTATGAATGGGTTACATTTCTCACTGGATAACTGTATAGTGATAGACAAAGTTATCGATACATTCAATATACTATTTACTACTATTGTTCTACGTTTATAATGGGGTATGTTTTTTTAGAAATAACATTAGTAGTTCTCACTAGATGCATATGGTGCATGTCTGAAAATGGACTTACCATCACTTGCGCTAGTTTTAGGTGAACAGGACATATGATTAAATATGGGGCCACCATTTTTTTGCCACAAATTTCACTAATTTCTAGAACTCCAACACAAACAACACCTATCTCAAAATTTAGAACAGCTATTGAATTATATAATGCATGGGTTTCATCAACCTAGCAGTGTTAGTTTTGATGTTATGACCACAAGTGTTTGAGTAGATGGGGGCGAAAAACCCAATTTCCCGAAATCTGGAAGAGCACTGAAGTTTGAAATGCTCCAGGCCATTACTGATTGGTCACATACAATAATGTTACTATCTGTCACATAACCTGATCTTTGCTGATTGGCTGGGAGAAATCCATGTGGTTCTACAACCTCAGTCAGTCATGGCGAGACCAATTTTGATGTCCATTTAAGTTACCAAATACGGTTCCTTGCCCAATAAAGGGTTAACAATGTCTTTGTTGTGTTAGTCAGTGACCTCCAAAGTTGACACAAGCTCGGTTAAGAGTAAAACATAGTGCAACATTGATATTACACTATAGCTAAGCTAATAAATGTTTTAAACATTTAAAACACTGTATCTACTGTACAAATACAAATGTTTTAAAGCACATGGTGTTCTGTGAAAATACAGCAGCTAGCTTTGTCCTATGAATTTACATATAGTCCAGTCCACTGTAGAAGGGTGGAATGGTGGGTTAAAGTTTTAGGCTTGAATTTGTAGTGTTTGATGTATGTGATGGGGCTTTTCAGGGATTTTTAAAAATACACAGGGGGAAGGGCTATCAGAAATAAATACCAAACCAAACATCAAATGTCCTTAATGCCAACATCAAAAGTTAAGAAACATATATTTAGTTTGTTTTCAGCCAGTGGAAAAAGTAGCAAAGAATATAGAAGTACTGATTCAAACTTCCTATTAGGTGGGCAGCCTGGAGCCCACCCTCAACGTTGCCCATTGCACATCCTCTTAACGACATCAGAGGCACAAACACACAGAGGTCTGGTAGCAGACAGCCATGTCTCGTTGTGTGTACAGACAGAGGGGTGTTGTGAAAACTGTGAACTCAGAGCAAGGCAGCAAGTAAAGGATGCACACACACACACACACACACACACACACACACACAGACACACACACACACACAGACCAGCTGTTTATAAAGACAAAAATCACACATAGAAACAGATAATCTGCTCTCACTCCTGCTGAACCTACCACTGTTGTGAGCATATCATAATTGTGCCCTTAGAGGTGCATTCTGGTGTTTGCTATTTTTAATATTCATGAAACTGAAAATGACCACTTTCACTTTTCTTCTGAAGAGATGCTTATATTTACATGTGAACTAGAGGGTTTAACCTTTGCTGAAGACATTAGATTTAGTTTCAGTAAATATTTACTTTACCCATTGTTAGTTTCCAGTTCAATTCAATTTTATTTAATATACAATATAAAGCGCTTTATATTGTATATTAAATATACAATCAAATTAAATTATTAAATAATACAGAGTACAGAGTAAACCCCAACAATCAGATGATCCACTGTAATCAAGCACTTGGCGACAGTGGGAAGGAAAAACTCCCTTTTAACATGAAGAAACCTCCGGCAGAACCAGGCTCAGGGAGGGGCAGCCATCTGCTGCGACCGGTTGGGGGTGAGGGGAGGAAGACAGGACAAAAGACACACTGTGAAAGAGAGCCAGAGATTAATAATAACTATGATTAAATGCAGAGTGGTGTATAAACACATAGAGAGTTAAAAAAGGTGAGTGAAAAAGACACTCAGTGCATCATGGGAAGCCCCCAGCAGCCTAGGCCTAGTGCAGCGTAACTAAGGGAGGGTTCAGGGTCACCTGATCCAGCCCTAACTATAAGTTTTATCAAAAAGGAAAGTTTTAAGCCTAATCTTAAAAGTAGAGAGGGTGTCTCCCGAATCCAAACTGGGAAGTTTTACTGCGGCTACTGTAAAGGCATTGGTTCTTTTGGTGTGCATGTGTTATTTATAGCAGTATTTTGTTGCAAGTACTTGAACACACAAAAAACTGGACAGCTTTTGTTCTAAGGGTTTGGAGACAGTCTGTCTCTGTATGTGTATATTAACTGTGTGGCTCTTTTAGAGAATAAATGGGCAGCTCTTGATTCCTACAGTGACTGCTGTTCTGCAAGATACCGTCATCCAACTGCTGTATATGGATCAGAACAAATTAGTGTTCTTAATATTAATTTAGTCATTATTATGTCATGCTAATAAACAGCCATCTGAGAAAGAGAGGACACAGCAGCATTGGAAGGGACTCAAGCCATCTAACCTCTCGCTGTCCACCTATTAATTTTAGCAGCCCACCATAACACAGCATGCTAGAACTAGCCCTGATTTAGCCTTGAGGTAATGGAACTAAAAAAAAATGAAAGAAAAATACAGTATGGTTACAACTGTAAATTACACATTTATTTTGTTGAGTTGTACAAATAAACATCTCTGTCTCATACATCCTTTTTTTTAAGTTCACGTTTGCAAAGTAAAGGAGTTACATAGTGGTAGGTAGTGGACCAAAACACTGTGAGGTACAGATAGGTCCATAAGTATATATGCATTGACACAGTTTTGGAATTTTGCTTCTGTACACCCCCACAGTGGATTTTAAGTAAACAGCTCAAAATGTGATTGAAGGGCAGATTTTCAGCTTTAACAAAAGAGCTGCATTAACTGTTTTTGTACATAGTCTCCCATTTTCAGACCCTTAAAAGGAATTGGACAAACATAACTTTATGTTTGTCCAATTCAAATTTTAAGATTTTTTTTTTTATTTAACACTTGAGTAAAAATCCTTTGCAGTCAATGACTGCCTGAAGTCTAAAACCCATGAACATCACCAAATGCTTTGTTTCCCTTGAGAAGTTTTACTAGGTCTTTACTGTAGCCACATTCAGTTGCTGCTTGACCGTGGTTCTCTCTTTAGATTTGTCTTTTTATATGTACAAAAAAGACAAAACCAAAGAGAGATGTAAAAAAATGTAAAGAAAAAAACAAAAACATTAAAAAAATGTTAAACCCCAGTTTAAAAATGTTAATCGCATCTTGATCATTTTTTTTTTTTTCCCAAAACCACTATGGTGGTGTAAAGCAAAGTTACAGAAATGTGTTTCAAAATACTTATAGACCTAACTGCCCATTTTACAAACCTTAAAATGTATTGTTTTGTAGCACATGAGCTTTCAGTGGAGTCGTTCTATGAAAAATCAATCCGTCCCACTGGAACCCCTTAGAATTAGCTGATTTTATTTGTTTATTTATTTGTAGGATATCTGATATATTTAATGAAGACACAGTAAATTTTACCATCATACTATAAAAATGTTCCAACTTAGATGCCCTCAAGGTACGTAGGGTTGGGTAACAATTTTGAGTCCTAATAACTTAAATACTGGTGAAAAGCACAAGACATTTTCAGGGCTGAAAAAAAACCAAAACATTTGACTTGTATTAAAAACTCCAACCAAATCAGGTCCAAGTGTCATAATCTGAAGCCATCTGATTTTTTTTCTCTATAACTAACTTTGAGCATCAATATCATGGCATATATCATAAACTCAGTAACAAAACTGCACCAGTGTAATGTCTATGACACAAGGTAACAGACAAAGGGAACTAGTGGTCCAAAATATCTCAATTTTATCTACATTTTACTACCAGGCTCATCTTCTAGTTGAGATTTTTTTCTGTGTTAAAATCATTTTTGAATATAGTCATTTAAACACTGGTGAATGTGGCTTACAGCTGTGAAATGGAGGAACAACACTGGTGTTCATGTGTTACAGTGGTGTGAAAAAGTATTTGCCCCCTTCCTAATTTCTTAGTTTTTTGCATATTTGTCACACTTACATGTTTCAGATCATCAAACAAATTTTAACGTTAGACTAAGAGAACCTGAGTAAATACAAAATGTAGTTTTTAAATGATGATTTTATTTATTAAGGGAAAAAAGCTATCCAAACCTACCTGCCCTGTGTGAAAAAGTAATTGCCCCCTAAACCTAATAACTAGTTGTTCCTCCCTTGACAGCAAGAACTGCGATCAAGTGTTTGTGATAACTGGCAATGAGTCTTTCACATTGCTTTGTATGAATTTTGGCCCACTCTTCTTTGCAGAATTGTTTTATTTCAGCCACATTGGAGGGTTTTACAGCATGAACGGCCTGTTTAAGGTCATGCCAAAGCATCTCAATCGGATTTAAGTCCAGACTTTGACTAGGCCCATCCAAAACTTTCATTTTGGTTTCATTTTGGGGGTTTTTAGCCATTCAGAGGTGGACTTGCTGGTGTGTTTCAGATCATTGTCCTGCTGTGTAACCTAAGTGCTCCTGAGCTTTAGGACATGAACTGATGGCCGGACATTCTGCTCTCTACCATTTTCTGGTAGAGAGCAGAATTCATGGTTCCATCAATTACAGCAAGTCGTCCTGAAGCAGCAAAGCAGCCCCAGACCATCACACTACCACCACCACTACCACAAGTGAGGCCTGCAGTTCTTCAGATGTTGTTCTGGGTTCTTTTGTGACCTCCTGGATGAGTCGTTGATGCGCTCTTGGAGTAATTTTGGTAGGCTCGCCGCTCCTGGGAAGGTTCACCACTGTTCCAAGTTTTCTCAATTTGTGGATAATGGCTCTCACTGTGGTTCACTGGCGTCCCAAAGCCTTAGAAATGGCTTTGTAACCCTTTCCAGACTGATAGATGTCAATGACTTTGTTTCTCAGCTGTTTCTTTAGATCGTGACATGATGTGTTGCTTTTTGAGATATTTTAGCCTACTTCACTTTGTCAGACAGGTTCTGTTTAAGTGATTTCTTGATTCAGCAGGTCTGACAGTAATCAGGCCTGGGTGTGGCTAGTGAAACTGAACTCAGCTTTACAAAAAATGTGGTTAATCACAGTTAATTGATGATTTAACAAGAGGGGGCAA
>VUQS01069823.1:0-13968 GCA_015108495.1 Heterochromis multidens
CCACATTTTGGCAAATCCAACACTGAACCAGTTTCACGGAACTTAGCAAGCAGTTTGCTGACTGTAGCATGGGAGATGGGTGGTCTCGTAGGGTGTCTTGCATTGAAATCTGCTGCAATGACCCGGTTACTGCGTTCACCAGATATCAACACGATTTCGATCCGCTCCTCACGTGTTAACCTCTTCGACATGTCAATGGCTGTGAATAAAGAGCAACTTGTAAATAACTCATGAAAGAATAAAGTTACGTTGAAACCAAGCACACCATTGTTTTTCTTGTGACATTACCAATAAGTTTGATGTGTCACATGGCCCTCTTCCTATTGAAAAAACAAAAGTTGTATCCAAGATGGCCGACTTCTAAATGGCCACCATGGTCACCACCCATCTTGGGGAGTTTGCCCCCTCACATATACTAATGTGCCACAAACAGGACTTTAATATCACCAACAATTCCCATGTTATTACGGTGTATCCATATAAATGGCCCACCCTGTATATATAAAAGATGGACGTAGCTTCTAGGTCTGAATATTGAAGCCATTGTGGAAGTACCTTCAACTTTTTTCTAATGACCAACAGGGGGCGATAACTCTGGTGGCAAAAAGATGACCTTGGTAGCCTTGTCTGTTCCCTTATGCTACAAACTGTTTGAGATAATATGGCAATTAACTGTGATAACAATGCAAATCGTTTGCCGTCTGTTGCAAATCTGTTGCTGTCTACATAAATAGAAATTCACATTAACTACAGTCCAGCCATAGATTTGAAACAAAAATTCAGAATTTCCTCCACAAATAATGATGTTGTTGTTGCAGGATGGCGATTTAACTGCAAAATGACATAGGTACTTGGC
Organism: Heterochromis multidens; assembly: GCA_015108495.1. Taxonomy (NCBI): domain Eukaryota; kingdom Metazoa; phylum Chordata; class Actinopteri; order Cichliformes; family Cichlidae; genus Heterochromis; species Heterochromis multidens. The sequence continues at coordinate 857 of VUQS01069823.1, forward strand.
AACCTTGCTTTTATATAGGAATATAACTATAATACAACTAGTTGGCAACCAGTTTTACTGAGCTATTAGTGAACACTTTCCTTATGATTTTAACGTCAGTGCTTAATTTCAAGTCTTACTGAATATACATGATCATTTTCCTATGGTCCCCTTTAGAGTCAAAGCACAAGATAAAGCAGGGTATGCCTTATTGAGTGATTGAGTCACTAGCCTATGAGTATGCAGTTTCTCTCAGTCAGATCAGCCCCTTGCTTGTCACATCTGGTTTCAAAACAAAAACATGGCGATGGCAGAAACTTTGCTTAAGGCTTCTGAACTGGACTTTGCAAACAAATCTGTGCAATCATCGTGACTTTTTCCATGTTTTAAATAAAGTCTATGATTACGACCTGTTAAAGACACAGCAGCCATTACAGTTTTATATGATCCTAATCAAGCTTGCTAGTGTTAGCACCCAACTATTTTTAAGCATGGCTTAAAAATGCAAACATGGTGATGGCCAAAACGACAACATTGAGACTTTGAAATGTGGCGTGCAAAATCAGTGGGTGATGTAATGGCAGCTATGTCTGCCTTTTATACAGTCTTTGCTAGAAACTAGTAATTGAGACCATAAACTAATAAAGTCAGTCACAGATTACAGGACCAGAGGGCGGTTACCCCACTTCTATGCAACCCAACTTCTTGTCCCGTCCCTGCTGGATTAGAAAGAATGCAGGTTAAAAACACACGTTAGCTTCACTTTTCAGACCTAGAAGCTATGGCCACCTTTTATATACAGTCTGTGGTTTTTAGCGCATCAGTGCTAAATGCTGAATGAGCACATATGATGAAAGCCTTTTACGGCAGTTCATGACTTCTACATAGCAGGCAATGCTGTGAAGAATATTGAATTACGTGTTCCTGATTTATTTAGTATTGCCCTTTCAAAAACAGCCTCACATTAATGCTGCAGAAGCCTATTTTAATCTAAAAATGTGGATTCTTAAATAAATAAATGGATCTTTCACATGATCTGTATGAAAGAGACAATTTTCATGCAATACTACACTGGTGCAAAGTTGGTACAAAATTACAGTAATGTTTGGATAGAGCTAGCCTCACACTGCATGATAAGTTGGGAAGATAACTTGAAAAACTGTCCTGATTATATGTTTCAGACTTTCAGGTTTCACTGTGGGCTGAATAAAACTACTTCCATGATGGAATGATTCATTTCATCAGCAAGCTGATTATCTAACTCTAGCTTTCCTGTCAGTCAGCTCATTTTAAAAAAGCTCCTTCACTCTTTCTGCCTATCTGGAATGTTGAGGTTGAATTCTATAATAATAATAATAATAATAATAATAATAATAATAATATTCTTAATAATAATGATAATAATAATAATAGGATATAATATCAACAACCCCACCTTTCTGTAGATGTCTGTACTCATTTTGCCCGAGGCAGCCAGTTTCTATCTAAACAGTCAAATAAAATGGCAGAAGTTGACCTGCGATGGAGAGGCCATCTCAAGACATTTTCAGTAATCGCTTTACATCGTCACAGACGGGAGAGAAGAAGCAAAAACAAAAAGGAGAGAGGAGAACAAGAAGAAAAAAGGAGGGTCATCTAAAGAGGAGATGAGAAATGTCTTCTTTTAACACTCAGTGGAGCCTGTTCCGGACACAGCGGTAGGTTTGAGTCATGAAAAAGTGACAGTAAAAGTTGTTGAACACTGTGTGAAGTAGAATGACTTTGCCCTGTCAGTCCATAAAAACTGAAACACACACACGCACACAGAGTGTTCAAGTCTGTGTTTAATCATCAGTGCTGGTAATTAGCTGCTAGGTCTCCTAGACACTCATCATCTCCCTCTCACACACCCTCATTGTCACCCTTGAGAATTTGCAAGAAGGGGATTAAAAAGAAGAAGAAGCAGAAAAGGCTGAGCAGAAGAACAGAGAGGATGAGTAAGATAAGAAATATGGATCAAATACAGAAGAACTAAAGTGAAAATGCCTTCTAAAATGACCAACAATATATGAATCTTTTCTGATACGCTACCTCATTAGTTAAGTGTAGACTTTACTAAGACAATTTGGATCCCATTTAGTATTAATAACACAATGAAACTTGGGTAGATCAGAGTGTTATATGATATGGGAACTCCTACATTCAGGAAGTATTTGAGACTGAAATGTGACTGCGTCAACTGAGATGCCATGCCACTCCATATGGTAAAAAGCTGTAAATGCATCAGTCAAGTGAAAGTGTGTCGAAATAGCCTCTACAGAGCCTGTCCCCAGTGACAACGCAAGTTGACATTGAAATTAGCCGTTATTCTCTCTGGACTGTGAGACCCAGAGAGGAAAAGCTCCAGTGAATTTATTATGTAACATCATACAGACAGCAACAAGCTGTTAGCGTTTGTGTGATTTCTGAGTCAGTTTGTTCACACAGTTCTGTTAGAGTGCTGATCTCTATCATAGACTGTGTATAAAAGATGGAAGTAGTCATTGTGACAGGTTTTTTTTTTCAACACCCCATATGAAGCCTCAGCATCAGCTGCTGGGGCTAGACATCACCATATTTGGATGAGAGGCTGAAGTGCTAAATTATTAGCTAACACTCATAAACTTACTTAGTAAATTGCATTGACAAACGGTATGGGTGCATCTCATAGACACAGACGCCTATTTAGCACTAAATGACTTTAGCCTGCTGGGACAAAAACTGCACAGTACTTAGAAGTGGCAGACACTAGCCAGATATTGATGCGTGTGTTGGTATCAGTTTGTTCATCGAAGTGGTCATGCCGTGAATTTTAACATTAGAGTCTACAGGAAGTAGCTTGCTTTTGGAGCCAACCTCAAGTGCTCATTTGAAGGTCTGTAATATTTGGTACTTGGGAAAGACATTGGGGTGTGAGGCCCACTTTATCTATTTGTAGTCCATCAATGGAACTCATCCATTTGTTAGAGTTAGTTTAAAGTGTTTACCACACCCCTCTGAACTGACAGAGCTAAATTTGATTGGCATACAACTCAAACCCAGACACAGGAATCAGATTTTTGAACTGGCTAATGGAGCTCTATCCCAGCAAACATGGCTGAAACCTGGCATTATCTTCCTGGTCAAAATTGGTGGCAGTACAATGCCAAAAACTGAATCATAAACAGACGGATGTTTCCACGTAGAATAGAGGTTGGGTCAGACCATCTCTTACAAAGTGAGAAATATAGATCAGATTATTGCAAAGAAGGAATAAAATGTATTTGTCTACATTTTTTAAAAAGACAACTAATATGGTTAGTACATGACGGCCACACAACATCTTCTCCACATACACAGACTACAATATTAGAGAGAAAGAAACCCCAACAATCACACAACCCCTATGAACAAGCACTTGGCGACAGTGGGAAGGAAAAACTTTCTTTAACAGGAAGAAACCTCCAGAAGAACCAGGCTCAGGGAGGGGCAGCCATCTGCTGTAACCGGTTGGGGGTGAGGGAAGGGAGACAGGACAAAAGACACACTATAAGAGAGAAAGCCAGAGATTAATAATAATAACTAATGATTAAATATGCTAGTGGTGTATAAACACATAGAGAGTGAAAAGAGATGAGTGAAGAAGAAATGCTCAGTGCATTATGGGAAGCCCCCCAGCAGCCTAAGTCTATTGCAGCATGACTGAGGGAAGGTTCAGGGCCACCTGATCCACCCCTAACTATAAGCTTTATTGAAAAGGAAAGTTGCCAATGATTAAATACACTAGTGGTGTATAATCTTAAAAGTAGAGAGTGTCTTAGAGGTCATCAAGGCCTTTATGTCTTTAAAAGATGCCTGTAGTTTAAGCAGTTGAGTTATGTCATCTGGCTTCATGAATAAATAAAACTGGGTATCATCTGTATAGCAATGAAAATGTATGCAGTTTTTTTCTAACAATATTAGAAAACTAAGGGAAGCATGTATAATGTTAATAGAATTGGTCCCAGCACAGAACCCTGTGGAACTCTGTAAATAACTTCTGTGAGTGAAGAAGACTCCATTTACATGAACAAATTGGAGTCTATTAGATAGATATGATTCAAACCACTGCAGCACAGTACCTTCAATACCAACAGTGTGTTCTAATCTCTGTAGTAAAATATTGTAGTTAATGGTTTCGAACGTTGCACTGAGGTCTAGCAGGATAGAGATGAGTCCACTGTCAGAGGCCATAAGAAGATGATTCGTGACCTTTACTCGTGCTGTTTCTGTGCTATGATGCACTTTAAATCCTGACTGAAACTCTTCAAATAAACCATTCCTCTGCAGATGATGAGTTAACTGTTTGGCAACTACTCTTTTAAAAATTTTTGAAATAAAAGGAAGGTTAGAAATCGGTCTATAATTAGCTAAGACAGCTGGATCAAATAAGGGCTTTTAAGTAATGGTTTAATTACCTCCAACTTAAAACCTGTGGTATATAGCCTGTTAATAAAGATATATTAATCATATTTAAAACTGAAGCACTAATTAATGGTGAAACTTCTTTGAGCAGTTTTGTAGGAATAGCATCCACAAGGTGCATTGATGGTTTAGAGGAAGAAATTACTCAGAAAGATCGATAAGAGAGAAAGAGTCTAAGTAAATATCAGCATTTATTAATATCAGGAGTTATTAAAGTTGCTGTACATAATGATACGTCTGTGGATATTTTTTCTTTAATGGTTAAGATTGTATTTGTGAGGAAATTCATAAAGTCATTGCTAGTTAAAGTTAAAAGAATACTTGGCTCAACAGAGCTCTGACTCTTTGTCAGCCTGGCTACAGTGCTGATAAGAAACCTGAGGTTGTTCCTGTTTCTCTTGATCAGTGACAAAGTAAGATTTCCTAGCTTTATGGAGTGCTTTATTTTATAAAGTAACAAACAATTTTTCTAGGCCAAATGAAGATCTTTTAAATTAGTACAACACCATTTCCTCTCCAGCTTATGCGTTATCTGCTTTAAGGTGTGTGTTTGTGAGTTATACTAGAGAGTCAGGCATCTCCAATTTGTTGCCTTCTTTTTCAGAGGACATTGATTATTCAACGTCAAAATGTGTGTAAGTGTAAATGAATATATTAAATATGTCACATCTGGATTTTATGTAGAAAAATCACTTAAACTAAAAAGTGAAAAGCCACAGCAAGCATACTGGACCTTGCAAGCTAGTAAAGCCCTTGGCAAACGCTCCTTAAGCCTGGATTACACTTTAGACATCTGCAAATCCACTAGGGTCCGGTCAGGTCCAAGTGACAGAAATATCGGCATCAGACAGTTAGTGCAAGGGTCTGTGTGGATGTCTGTCGAGTCTCCAGTTGTCCAGGTCTGTGTCCACAACAGAGTATAATCTAGGCTTAAAATAAGCAAGCTATGGCATTATCAAACATTTTTAAAGCATTTTTGTCCAAAGACTAATAAAGATACATCTGTGAGCCACACTTTATTACAAAGACAAAATTTATCCATCTTTGTGAGGACACAGATAGACATTAATGCAGCCTCTTCACCCCAAGTTTAACTACCACAAATCCATATTCTTACCCCTAACCTAAACCTAATTCTAATTTGTACCTAAAAAGTAAAAACTGGTAGAAAATTTCATCACTCTGACTGACTAAACCTCAAACTGGTTTTTGCAAAGATAGCTGGATATGCTTTTGTTTTTCAGTGACAAATGACTTCAGTCACTAAATGGGTGATTCATGCAATGAGTGCTGCACAAGTTTTAATAAACTATAAAGACTTTAAATAAAATTTAGTGGCTGTAGGACAGCACAATGTTGTGGTGGTTAGCAGTGTCACCTCACAGCAAGAGGGTTCTGGGTTTGAATCCAGACTAGGGTTTTTCTGTGTGGAGTTTGCATGTATCTATATGTATCTATATTCCGACTTCTTTCTACTGTCCAAAGACATGCATGGGGTTAAGTTAATTGATGATTCTCAATTGGCTGTAAGTGTTAATGGTTATCTGTCTCTGTGTGTTATCCCTGCAACAGACTAGTGACCTGTCCAGGGTGTACCCTGCCTCTTGCTCTATGACAGCTGGGATTCAGCGCTACTGTGACCCTGAACTGCCTAAGCAGAAGAAGATGGATGGATGGATGGATGTAAAATAATTTGTAAGGTACAAAACCTCCAGTTGTGATTCTCCTCTCACAACAATGAATGACAAAGTAGTCATAATGGATAGAGGACAACAGGAGTGAAATGGAGAAGGGAGGGAATAGAAGGCGGAAGGAGGGGCATGGGGGCCGTACTTTGTAGAGTGTGGAAAGGTCAATTAGACAGTTTACAGGACGTTTCTGCACCACATGCACACACACATGCACACACAACCTCAGATGGAAATTGAGGCATGAATGGAGATTTGAATTTCATTGTCATGCTGCCAGTTTGCCCATCAATTAGCGTGAATTATATCAGCTCTTGCTGAATTGGAGACTGGCTGTATCACAGCTACCTGTTGTTATTTACATCTGATGTATCTTTCAGGTCTTTAATTATTATTATAATGGCACACTGAAAAAATATCAGGAAGTTCTTCACTTGTTGTACAAAAAAATCTACTTTTTTACATCAAAAATGACTTTATTTCTGAAGTGTCAGTAGAATAAATGGGGAATGAAGGAATTGAGCAAACCCTGAATGGTGCCAAAGTGAGGAGATCAGTGGTGACAGAGGACAGGAGAGATGAAAGGGAGAAGAGAGGGATGAGAGGAGGAGGACAGCCTGGATGGGTTGTCTCCCATGGCAACTCTCTGTTGCTGATGGACGTATTCACTCATGAATATTCATAGAGGTAAGAGGGAGGGAGGGAGGTTCATACTATATTCATGCCGTTTTCAATTAACCATATTTCAATTAGTGGGCGAGAGATTCATTTCATATCAATTAATGTGGTTTCAATAATACATATTTGAATTACAGGGAGGAGAAGAAAGAGGAAGACAGAAAGACAAATTGGAAAAATAAGGACATGATTTTGTTAAAATACTTGGTAAAAAATGATTGAAGGGACTGAGGCTTGAATGATATGTTAAATAATAACATAATGTTGAGATGAGTGTTGGGGGACATTTTTGGAAATATGTGCCTTCTTGCTGAGAGCTGAAAAAACAAATATCACTTTCCTGTTGGCAAAGTAACTAGAAAGCTACAGCCAAGTGCCAACGAGTTAAGTTTAATTGTACTTGATTATGGAACCTGGTCTCTTAACACAACGGAGCAGATAAAACCCTATGTGCTGACCAGTTGGTGTTTCAGGCAAGCTAGTGTTTTGCTGTGTCTCAGATTGTGCGCTTTCATACTTACACTTCCTATTTTGAGGTTAGCCTTAGTACTGTAGCAAATGCAGGAGTGTTACAAACTGCAGATCTTGAATCAGGTTCTTAAAGCTGGCCAAGGGCAAAAGTGAGTGAAGACTGTGATGTCACCTGTTGGTTTGTATGAAGTCCCATTTGAAGCCTTGGGATGAGCCTTTCCGCTGTAGGCAGTTTGGTTGCAAAAACCAGATGTGACGAGGAAGGGCGGGCATGACGGTGAAATCCCCAGTGTTGGGGTCGTTACTCAAAAAAAGTAATGTATTAAACATTTCTCATTTCCTTTTCCTAAAAGTAATGCAGTACGTTACTTAATTACTCGCCGGAGAAAATAATTTGTTACACTGCTCGTTACATTACTTTCTCGTTACTCCGTAAAATGACATGAAACGGATAATTACTGGTTAACTATATAAACCTTAGCCTACATTTCCACACATCAACACAAATCCCTATCCTAATGAGGACACACATACGATCTTTCTTTTAGTATTTATGTATGAACAGAAAGCCGACAACACAAACCAAAGTTGAAAACCAGCCCAAAGAGACTTCAAAGTGATTCTACTTTAGAAACATGAACATGTAGAAACGGAGGCTGCAGCCTGATTGCTCATCAGTTTGTTACCTGTTGAAGTTCAGGGTCTGGCTGATGGGCTGGGGTCGGCATACACTAAGCTTTATCTCTTGATGCATGCTCAATAATCCAGGTAAAAGAATCTCAAAAAGCTGAATCTGTTCATCTGGATGTAACATTTTTTAGTAGGAGAAACGTTTCGTCACCTCTGGTGACTTCTTCAGTCTTCTTCAGTCCTCCATTTTGAAACATACTATGACCAAGCTTTACAAAACTGACTTAATTTTTTATTTAATATGATCCAAAATGAGTGACTGAGCCCATAAACTCAGCAGAAAAGTGTTTACAGAGGTCAAGTCAGAAAGCTGAAAGTCTATTTGCAACCACAGCCATCTGTTGGCCTTCAGATACAAGTGAGTTTCCCCCTTCATAACTGTATGGTGGGTGATTTTTTTTAATAACTGATGTACTTGGATAATTGTAATAAGGGATAAAGTTGGGAACTTGGCTGTAGTCACTGATTTAGACTCCTCAACTGTGTTTTTGGTGCTAGTGTCTTCTGGATTATTATTATTATTAGTGCCTTTTTCATGGGATAATATTCACATTGTACATATGAAAAATAATATGGCTATTTGTGTGGTCCAGTAAATCTGTGCCTCAGTTTTGGTGAGTGAAATTCTAATTATTTTATTTATAAGTGCCAATTTGGGGTTATGTCAAAATAACCAAAGGGTGACGTCATGGTGGCTGGCAGGTTTTGCAGTCACGTGACCGTTAATTTGATCGCCATTTTGGATGCGTGACACTGTAAGGTCAAGTTAATAATGCACCAGTCACACAGGCCTAGAGACAAATCGGCAACCATCTGGTAATCACTGTCCGTGAGGGAAAAATGCATATTACCTAACCGACTGGCAAGAGGTTGCTAGAGGTTAATGGCAGTCGCTGTGAAATCAATTATCAAATCCCCAGACACACAGGCCTAAAGACTGGTCAGTGCCCCCTCTGAAGGTGGAATGTTTTCCAGTTCTGGTTTGCACCACACTTCTTGAAGTTTTACTACCGCTCAGCTAGTAGTTTGCGATCAATTTCACCCAACACTGCCAGCAACCTCCTGGAACCACTCGCCAGCCAGTTGGGGAACAGACTTTTTTTTCTGACCGGTGGTGGCCATTGACTGTTTATTAAGTATAATAATGAATCATCTAAAAAAAATCTATGAATGGGTTAATATTATGTGCAATTCTTACCTCCAAATAACATTCACTGCATAATCTACTGTAAACTTTAGGCTCCCATTGTTTACAATTCACAGCTGAAATCCAGCGTCTTCTTCCATCCAAATCAACAGGAAAGTGATAAAAAAAAGACTCTCTTTCTGTCCTTGATGATTGCTAAAGCCAACAGTGCAGCAGAATATAGGTACTGTGAAAAACAGTAATAAATGTTGTGTAAACAACGTGTGAGTGCAGTGTCAAAAGTCATGTCAAAAGGTTGTGTCACGTCTAATATGGCCGGCAACTGTCGAGAAATGTGCGCATGACGTCACATGACGTCAGAAACCTGACTAGCCATGGGTGAGTACAGCTTAGCATAGCACTAATACAGTTATACAATTGCATTAATGATTGATACATTAGTATTAATGCAACACAATTATTCATTGTATTGTCCAGGAGTTCAACTTTTTGCCTCCCATTTTGCAAAGTAGCTCCATTATTTAGTTGAAACAGATTGTTTTGTCTTATTCTTTTTCAGTTTTTCAGAACTTACCTTGTACCGAAGGACACATAACACTCACACCACAGAAAATAATAAATGTGTGTTGGAGTGCTCCTGCAGAGATATGGACGTTAACCTTGTGCTGAAGGTTATGTCATTCCCAAATGAGAGGCCCTGGCTGACCTTGGCTAATCACACCGTGACATTTTATCTGTTGGAACTCAGTTTTTCTCCTACAATATCAAATACATTTTCATGTAAGAAAATAGTAAAAAGGTTAAATGTAATCCAAGTTCTGTTTTGCTCACAGAAGTTGATTTGAGATTTGATTTGAGGCTTTTGCCATATGACAAAAGGTATAAAAATAATTCTCTGAAGCCACAGTTTTTCCTTAGAAATCAGATATGTGCCAATCATTAGTCTCAGGGGGTCTGAGTCTGCAAAACAACTCCCCACCCCCACCCCCCACCATGACCACAAAAAAGAAACTTTATTAGCCCAGTATTCTTGAAGTCATATTCTAATGTGATAACCGTGTCCTTTATCATTTACATTCAATGCCATCAATCAGTGCCAAAAATCACATTTTTCATTAATAACATTTATATTTTCAAAGGTTAATCAGATGTCTTTTTCAGCTCCAACTGATAATTTTCTTCGAACCTTTATGTTGTACTTTGCAAAGAATGTGGAAATGTTTTAAACATCAGCAAGCCGACATGTTAAGTGCATGATCCACAGTTTTTCAGAATTGTCCAATATTAGCATTAGCGTTGAGTAACAGGGTTGCAAACATAATAAGAAGCTTAAAGACCCTCACCCACGACTGGTCAGGAATATAGACTGCATAAAAAGATGGATGAAGGGCTGCCATCACCATCTGGTTTACACTGGAGCTGCTTATAGATGAGCTAATTTTATATTTGGAAGTAGGATCTTCTAAACAGGCAGTTTAGGTGTTGCCTTTTATGCTTTGCAAGGATTTAGCCAAGAATAAATGGTGTGTCTCAATTTGGCTATCTCTTAGTATATTTCTATATAGTACACTATAGAAACTATGTATGTATATTTGTGTAGTGCATGATTCTACAAATTGATCAGGAGAGTGTTTACTGAGGCCGTTTTCTCACAGATTTCTATCCAACCAGAACTGTTTCTGCAATCGCTGGAGTTGCCCCCTGCTGGTCATTAAAAAGAAAGCAGGTTTAATGCAATTCCACCTTTGCTTAATTTCTCAGACCCACACTTTTATACAGTCTATGCTGACATGTATAGGCTATGTTTCCTCCTGGCTGATTATTGGTTGGCGGCCCCGTTTTTTTTTCTGGTACAGAGCCAAGATTCCAACAAATAAGGTTGAGAAGTGTAAAAATAACTTTTTACCATTACACCATTGTATATCACACTGTAGCTGTAAAATAAAATAAAAAAAAAAAATCAAGTGTAGATATCGAAAGCTGAACACCAGTTTGTTAGCACATGCGCTCTTTTCTACTTCATTGCGCTAACTGGGCAGGTTTCATAATCAAGTACATTTAAACTTAAGTAACTATATCATAAGTCTCTTAAACACAGTAACTGAAAGAAAAAGAAGGAAATCACTGTTTATTCTTTAATCAGGAAAGTCTGCTACAGTGTGACTCCAAAGCCAGGGAGAGCAGCACATCAGTCACAACTGTCAATCATCAGCCATATGGAAGTCAAAAACCATCTATAAGGCTTTACATTTCTTTAACAGTGAAATCGTTTCCAAGGTGACAGTGATTGACGTCAGTCAAGGTAGTACACTTATGACACAAGTGTTACAGTTAAGAGTTTTCTAGTGTTACTATTTTGTGTGGTGCTTGACTCTATGTGGGCTTATGAACCCAGATTTCCTGCCTGTTCTGACAAGTAAATACCCACCACATAAAAGCAGGGGGTAAAGGACTCATTTGACAAAAAATGGGGTGAATTTGAGCGAGAAGTGCCAGAAAAAATACACTAGATGAACATTTTGTTTTTATTTTGACTGGAGCTGTTTTTTCTTTACAGTTTTTTACAACTAGTCTCTCTCTCTCTCTCTCTCTCTCTCTCTCTCTGTGTTGCGCACGCGGTGCTACAGAAGAGACAGGACGCGAGGGCACAGGCGCGCGCGCTTGTTGTGAGCTCCGGGTTTTATTGACAAGCAGCTCCGTCGAATCAGACGAAAAGGGTCCACCTTTAAACAGAGACCTAGCCAATCTCCGAGCCGGGGAGGCGGGCTTTATGCAAATGTGTTGGCAAGGGAGACGCAGCGGTTCATTCATCTGCTTCCAGAGAGAGAGGTGAGTTAACACGAAGGTTATTTTACATAAGGGAACAACTGTTTTGGAGCAAAACACCGCCGTGAGAATAGCTGGAAAGCAAAAGAGAGGCTTTTGTTTTCTGGCTAAAAGGAGCTTAATCTTCTTCCACACATTACAGGGTAAGTGGAGGACATTTATTTGACATATTTGTAAATAGTCTGTTTTCATCTTCATATTAATGTGAACAGGTGGTGGTGAAAGTGTGTGTCAAATTTGCCTTTAATTTCTAACGAAGGAAAGCAGTAAGTGATTAAAAAAAGAAGTCATGGGCACTGTTTTGCTCGGCTGTTAACCAGAAAGGATGAACTTAACTCTCATCCCTGTTAGTGTCAGTGTGATACTCTTATTTGGCACTGCAAATGAATCAGAGTCGGTGTTTTAGGTAGACTGGACTGTCTTTGCTGAGCAAATAGAGCTTTAAGGACACTTGGGGCTGTAGAGGCAATTGAACTTGGATCCATATTTCCCTGTTCAAAACAAAAGAGGCACTCTGGTGACGACAGCAGTCATTATCACCCTGGTGTTTGTTACATTTGGTGAGTCATTTCAAAAGAATACGCTGTTTTCTCCTGCCTTTACCTGAAAATGCAGCTTTGGGAAGTCAGAGCTAGGATGCCCTTCATGCTTTAGGAGCAATAAGTGGCTGAACAAAATGAAGCTCCCTCTGTGTTTCAATACTGAAACTGGACTCTGACTCTGTTCTGTTAATGGCTTGACAGAAGCATGCAAAAGGTGGCTATGTATCTTGCTGTTTTTGGAGAATATATGGAGGCTCTGACTGCCCCCTGAGTGGATGGTTGCACTAAATGTAACAAGTGCTGTATATCAGGAGTCAGTGTTTGTGTGTTTGCGAGAGAAAACTGTATCTGTGAGTCATTTGTTGTTGACCTGTGAGAGTGCAGTGTGAGGGAGAGATGGGTGAACAAAGCAGGCTGAGCTGGTGGTTTAGTTTTATATACATAATTCGGTCCTCTGGATGATACCAGGACAATCAATAAAACCAGCTTCAAATGTGTGTGTGTGTGTGTGTGTGTGTGTGTGTGTGTGTGTGTGTGTGTGAGTGCTTGTTCACATCACTGGTGGCCTTCTGCGCTTCAAACAGCCATATCAAATGCATCAAAGTACTGCACCATGTGTTTCTATGTGTA
>VUQS01069823.1:25492-36402 GCA_015108495.1 Heterochromis multidens
GACAGGACAAGACTCAGCTGTACATCTGCACCTAAAGGATAAAGGTCACTCTTTCGAGGATGCCAATGTTCACACAGAAGACAGATGGTTTGAAAGAGGAGTAAAAGAGGCCATCTATGTCCACTGTGAACGACCATGATTGAACAGAGGTGGTGGCTTATGACACCAACTGTCAGCCACATACAATGCAGTCCTGAAATTCCTTCCCGGGCGCCTCAACCCCCACTCACACCTTACATGAAGTGACCTCAATAGGTTACATGATAGGTTAGGGCAAGGTCTCACAGTGGTTTCACCCGAAACCTGTGGTGATAATGACCCATGCCTTTTTTCACACCTTGGCTCATGTGATGACTCACATGATCAATAGTGGACAACCCCCACTAGGGTTTAAATACCTGGGACTCTCCAACTTTTGGTTTTAGAACTGAAGAAGCCTCTTGTGCCTCTTTTCCACTAGTAGCTACTCGTCCTGACTCAACGCGACGCGACTTGACTCGGTTTCGGTGGTTTTCCATTACAACTGAATACCACATCAGTGTGGGTGGGGTTGTTATAGCAACGTGTCCTGAAAGTCCCGTGACTTCATTTATATGCGACACAAACACACAACAATGGAAGACATCAAGGTATTGGTATACCTGCGACTCAGTCGATGGCTTTTTGTCAGACTTGGGTTAAAAGAAGAGAGCCAGAGAAGTCTGTGGGCGGCAAGATGAAACACGGTGTTGTTTTTGTGTAGCCATTTCCTTCGTTGCCGGGTTTCAAAAGCTTTTAAGACTAGCTGTTGTAAAACAAGTTTTTATAGATCAGATACTGCAATGATTGGCTCGGGAGCAAAAACGCAAAGACACTAAAGTGATTTTGGAAGCACAAAAATAATAACATACATATCACAATAACTAATGGGAGAAGCAGAGCTACAATTAAACAACAGAAACATTTTTTTTAGAACTTAACCAGCAAGTCCTGTGATGTTGGTCATACTTCTCCAGTCCCTCTAGTTTTTTTGCTCTATCCCTATATGTAAGAACCCCATTTCTGTCTAAAAGTTTTCAGAAATTGGAATATTTTCAATTTGTTTCCTCTGGCCAGAATTTGCATCATTTCATGTCTTTAAATTGACATTGTATGCCTTTGCTGCACATTAAATGTAAACACACCTTGATGACAATGTTCCCAATCATGGTTAGTAATAAAAAGAAAGAAAAGAAAAAAAGTTTGTTTGTTTGAAATAGGATAAAGAAGATTGTTCTCAGTGTATTGTTGGCCCGACCACTGACATTGACTTCTAACAGTATCATCTAACTAATCCCATCATTGTCACAACAGCTATGGGAAGGCTTTGTCAAATAAACAAATGTTGTTTTAGAGCACTTCCTCAAACAACTAACTGTTGGTTTTCTTGGGAGTACAGTTTCTTGCTGCTATCTTATCTCACTCTGAGAACCTTGGAGTGAAGTGCTTCTGTCATACATCAGCCTCACAAGTGCTGTGAATTTGAAAAAAAAAGATACTATGGACTCTTGCATGGTTTACCAGCTTATCCAGTCAGCTAGATTGCCATCATGCTGGGCACACACACACACACACATACACACACACACGCACACACACACACGCTGAGTCTCCCATGCATTTTCTTAGTGTTTACTATCAGTCTGACAGCTGGAATGAACATGCGTTAAGGCCCCTTCAGACTCAATAAGAAACACGTCTTTCTCTCTTGAATGCCTGTTGGGACAATTTTCTACAAGCTCTTCTTATCTGCCCGCCGTCTCACATCTCTCTCCATCCTTCCATCTTTATCACCTTTTCTCTCCCTGTCGTTCTCCTTCTCTGTCTGTTGTCTCCTCCCTGAGAAGTGTGAATCCAGATTGAGTCATCCTCTTCAGTATTTTCTATATGGAGCCTCTTCATTTTTTCTTCTCCACTAGTTCATGTCAGTGTGTGAGTGTCTATAAGGGTAAGATTGTCGGTGTGTGATGGACCTAATAGGTCTGTGGTTAAAGCTGGCATGTTTGCGTGTGCGTTTGCACTGTGTGTTGACGTGAATGGAATGTCAAAGACGTCATCGTGCAAAGCAACAGCATGTTGCCACACCAACTGATCCTTTTGCTAAGAGGTACAGAGCTGGCTTTCAGGGCTGTACACTAGAGGGAAACTGCAGCATTTAAGCATTAAAACTACTCATATCAGCACCAGAGATGGCGACACTGATTGCAGCAAAGAGTGTAAATGTGTTTCCCATTGAATTGGATCCTTTGTTAGGCTGTTAAGGGTTTATTATGTCCCTATGGAAACTGGTAATCTTGGATACAGGATTTGTTGAACTTCATTCTTATCTCACTGGAAAATTTAGAAAAGTATTTAACAGTGTCTGGGCATGCTAATGAAATGCTCCCATGGTGGTTTAGCAGGTTGCAGAAATAGTTAGTCACTTTGGCTGGTTGTTCTAAAAACCCATTATCAATCACCTTGCATCTGCAGATGGTGCTTTTTTATCTGTTTGCTCAGCTATGGTGGCCATCAAAGTGTGGTGGGGTGTGGTTTGTGGCTCAGCTGCAGGGGGGAGGTGGAGCGGTGGGTTCAGGGTGCGGTGTCAGGGGAGGCTGGTCAGCAGCTGTAGTTCATCATCTAATCATGTCTCCCCTATATAAGCAGGACGCCGGTACCTGACGAGAGAGGAGTGTAAGAGCTGAGCTGGAGGCACGCAGCGGGGAAGCTTCCAGCCGCACAGGACAGTGAAAGCACAGTGTAAATAAAAAAACGAATACAACACACCTGTTTATCTGGGTCCTTTCTTGTTACAACTACATATTGCTAGACAGCCGAGCATGCCGTGATTGTTGTTTTACATTCATTTCTATGGGGTCAAAAAGTCATGAAGTCATGAAATATGAGATGATGGGGGTTTTAATTTAACTGTGTTAAAATGCCAAGGGGTCAGAATGACCCCCTAGACAGGTCACCAGCACATTGCAGGGATAATATATTGTCTTGTTATTACTGCACAGTTACAGTTATCACCAAGACTTCCTTTTTCCTTCAGTTATTTTTCTCTTTTTTCCTTTTTTCTTCTTATCTGCCAATATCTAATGTGTACAAATTTGTATTGCCACCACCATAATCCTCATATCTCTAGTCATGCTTTTATATCATATCATATCACATCATATCACCATTGAGGTTTAA
This sequence comes from Heterochromis multidens, assembly GCA_015108495.1. NCBI lineage: Eukaryota > Metazoa > Chordata > Actinopteri > Cichliformes > Cichlidae > Heterochromis > Heterochromis multidens. The sequence goes on from VUQS01069823.1 coordinate 28,688, forward strand.
CTGACCTGTTTAACTGTTGATTTTGTCTTTTTTTTCTTTTGTTTGATTTTTGTTTTGTACAGTTCAGCAGCCCTATTCACCAGACATATTGTTTCTCACACACATACTGAAATTCTTCTGCAGGCCCACACCCACACATGCACGCGTGCAGACACACATACACAGTCATGGTCCCTGGATCATGACCCAGGTTTTTCATGATCACTTTTTGGTTTTGAGAACTGATTCATATTAAAGCTCTGTTGTTTGTTTTTGAAATTTTGTTTTGTTTATATTTGGTGTGGCATTATTATTTCCTGTGGTTCTTGTATATATTTAGCTTGTCATTCAAGTCTCATTTTCTGATGCTTTGTGTGGGATCTTTATGGTTTATTTTCTACCCTTGTACTTGAGTCTTTAGTTCATAGTTTTAGTTACTGGTGACTTTGAGATTGTATTTAGTTTGTTCCCGCTGTTTGTTCTCATATCTCTGTCAGTGTTTCCTTGCCCCTGTCTTCATGTGTAGTCTCCTTGTGTCACATTCAGCCTGTCTTCTTGTTGCACTTGTTTAGTGTGTGTGTATTCTGTTCTGTTTGTTTCCTATAGTTACTTCCTGTCTTTACTTTGAAAGGTTCAGTTTTGCTCAATATCATATGTAGTTTTACTTCCTGTCTCTACCTTCTCTTATTCCCTGATTGTCCTCAGCTGTGTTTTGTTCCCCACTTGTTTCCTCTCCCCTTAGCACCTCTTGTTTAAATATTTTCTCTTTCTTCCTTTATCCTTTGTTGGGTTGTCTGCATTGCTGTGTGTCCTTGTAGCAAAGTATTTCCTGTATTAGTATTGTAGTGATTTCTCATCTTGGATTCCCTGGTTTGCTCACTGTTTTTTCCTGGACTTTAGACTTCCTGCACCCGAGACTGATCAGCATTAAAAGCTCACTTTTGGTTTACTTCTGTGTGCCTGTAAGTCCTGCATTCGGGTCCTCAAAACCATTTCACCTTCCACACAAGGTGAATGGGGGTGGCTATGACTCAGGAGGTAGAGTAGGTCATCTACTGACTGTAATGTTGGCATGCAGACTGATCCAGTCTGCATGCCAACATGGAATTTATTATGGAAGTTTTCACCACAAAAGTAGTGGGAAAAATGGTATAAATGTTTTTTTGTGAGTATATAACATCTGCAAGTATTAGGCAAATAGTCAAAAAGTGTCATGGTCCCCGAGTCTCTCGTGCGGTCTATGACAGAACGATCTGGCCATAATGAACCCAGCAGACACTAACCCGGACCAAGCTTCTGCTGCTTCCCGGGAAAACCCTTGTGATGTTTACACTCAGGAGCTCCGTCGTTTGGCTGCTAACCAGGAGTTTCTCTTGCAAAAGGTACTGGAACTAACTGGAATGTTTCACATGTGTCATAGATCAAACCCACCTTTCTCCTCAGCCCCTCCTGCCGCTTCTGGCGTGGCCACCACGGCCGCTACTTCCACCGGACCTCCTGTGCCGCTATCTCCGCTCACTCTGCCCACTCTGCCTGCCTCAGGGGCCCCCTCTCCACCTCAACTGCCCCGCGAGCCGCCGGAGCCTCCGGAGCGAGCGCTGCCTTCCCCTGAGCCATTTTCGGGTGAGCTAGAAAAAGCCCAGGGCTTTTTAACACAATGTACTATGGTGTTTAAACAGCTTCGAAGGACGTATGCCTCTGATTTTGCCAAAATAACCTTTATGACTAATCTAATGCGAGGCGGGGCTTTGCAATGGGCACAGGCGGTCTCTTGCAGTGAACTAACATACGCGGAGTTTCTGAATAAATTCAAGTGTGTTTTTGTTAAAGAAACCAGTGCTGATGCTGCGGCTCATTGCTTATTTAACCTCAAGCAAGGGAGACGCAGTGTGACCGACTATTCAGTGGATTTTTGGATTTTGGCAGAGGAAACAAGCTGGGAGGAGAGAGCGCTCCGTGCAGCTTTCCTACACGGACTGAGTGATGGCATCTCCAGTGAACTGGTAACTAAAAAACTGCCAGCTTCTCTTGACCAATTGATTTCTCTTTGTATCAGGTTAGACGACCATATGAGAGAGCACCACTGGCGCTGGTTCCGTGGAGCTGGAAATGGCTCTCCCTGCCGCACTGCCGGGTCCTGGGCGAGCTCGGGCGAGCTTGGCTGTCCCAGAAGGAGTGGAACCACAGGATAGCCGCTGGTGAATGCCTGTATTGTGGACAACATGGTCATGATGTTGAAACCAGTGATCGTCTGCTAAAAGGCCAGACCCGCCAGTCAAAGTCAAATACTGGCGGGTCATGCTGCATCTGATTCCTCCCTACTCAGGCAAATTATTTCGGTCACCTTCTGTCCCGAAAGTTATTCACTCCGACTACAGGCCCTGGTTGACTCTGGAGCTGAACAAAACTTCATTGATTCCAGCCTAGCTAAGCAGCTTGGATTAATGCTGGTTCCACTCCCTGATCCACTGTCTGTCTCCGCACTCAATGGTCAGCAATTGGGTTGCGTAACCCACCACACAGAGCCTGTCTCCCTGCTCCTTTCAGGTAATCATTGTGAACATATCATATTGTACATCTTTAACGTTCCTCACTCCCCCCTGGTGCTCGGATTCCCATGGCTTCGAACCCATAACCCCACCATTGACTAGGTGAGTGGTAAAGTAACTTCCTGGAGTTTGCATTGTCACCAACGTTGTTTACAGTCAGCCTTACCTCTCGACCACCCTCAGCTAGCTTCCCTCAGTCCTGAGCTTCCAGATTTGTCTACTGTTCCTGCTGTATATCATGACTTACGCAAGGACTTCGCTCTCTCCTTACCTCTCTCCTTACCTCTCTCCTTACATCCTCACAGGTCTTACGACTGCACAATCGATCTTCTTCTGGGTTCACCTCTTCCCACCAATTGCCTCTACAGCCTGTCTAAGCTGGAACGAGATGCCATGGAGAAATACATCCACGACTCACTGAAAGCAGGTATTATTCGTCCGTCCTCGTCACCACTAGCTGCGGGTTTTTTCTTCATTTACAAGACGGATAAGACTCTCTGGCCTTGCATCAATTACCGTGGCCTTAACCAAATCACAGTCAAAAACAAGTACCCGTTACCTCTGTTAACCTCTGCTTTTGAGCTGTTGCAGGGAGCCACCATCTTCACAAAGTTGGATCTGAGGAACGCATTCCATCTGGTTCACATTCATGAGGGCGATGAATGGAAAACGGCCTTTAACACCCACCTCAGCCATCCCCTGCGCTTTCTTCTCTCGCCGCCTAACCCCAGCAGAGAAAAATAATGATGTGGTTGTACACCGCACAGCCTAAGAGTGGCATCACTGGCTTGAAGGAGCAGAACAACCTTTCTTGGTATGGACAGATCACAAGAATCTGGAATACATCCAAACAGCAAAACGTTTAAATGCTCGTCAGGCTCGGTGGTTGTTGTTTTTTGCCAGATTTAATTTTGCTATCTCCTATCGTCCAGGTTCTCGTAATACGAAACCTGATGCTCTTTCTCCCCAGATGCTCCAGTCAAGGAGGAAACCATCTTGCCCGCATCATGTGTTGTCGGATCCCTCACTTGGGAGATTGAGACCCTCATTCACTCAGTCCAACGGAATGAACCAGATCCTGGAGGAGGACCGGCCAATCACCTGTCCTTCTATGGCTCGCTCAAAGGTACTGCACTTAGGGCCTGTACCATCTGCACCCAGAACAAGACCACACATACCCCACCGGCCGGCCTTCTGAGACCTTTACCTGTGCCTGGGCGGCCGTGGTCCCACATCTCACTGGACTTCATCACTGGACTCCCCAACTCGGCAGGTAACACAACCATACTAACCATTGTCGATCGCTTCTCCAAAGCAGTCCATCTAGTCACCCTGCTGAAGCTCCCCTCTGCTCTGGAAATGGCTCATCTCCTCATGGACCATGTCTTCCGCCTGCATGGCACTCCCCTGGACATTGTGTCTGATTGCGGCCCCCAGTTCACCTCCAGAGTGTGGAAGGAATTCTGCTCAGCTCTTGGTGCTCAGGTGAGCCTCTCCTCAGGCTTTCACCCCCAGACCAATGACCAGATGGAGAGGATGAATCAGGAGCTGGAGAGTGCCCTGTGTTGTGTAGCCTCCACCAATCAGTCCACCTGGAGCACCCAGCTGGCATGGGTGGACTATGCTCACAACTCGCATACCTCCTCTGCCACTGGTCTGTCGCCTTTCAAGGCCAGTCTTGGTTATCAACCACCCTTTTTTCCATCCCAAGAAGCCGAACTCAGTGTTCCATTCATCCAACTCCATCTCCAACATTGCCGCCAGTTTTGGAGATCCACCAGAGCCTCGCTTCTGAAGACTGCTGCCAGGAACAAGCAGCACGCTGATCGTCATTGCCAGCCAGCACCAGCTTATGCTCCAGGTCAGAAAGTCTAGTTGTCCACTAAACGCATTCCTCTCCGCACTGAATCTAAGAAGCTTTCTCCCAATTTCATTGGTCCCTTCGAGGTTCAGTCTGTTATTAACCCTGTTACTGTCCGCCTGTCTCTACCCAGGAATGTGAGGATTCATAACTCTTTCCATGTCTCGCAGGTTAAACCTGTTCATTCCAGCTGCCTGTGCCCTCTGGCTGACCCCCCTCCTCCCGCCCAGGTCATTGATGGCCAGCCTGCCTACTTGGTGAGAAGGTTGCTGGATGTCTGGTGGCGTGGTTGTGGCCTGCAGTATTTGGTGGATTGGGAGGGGTACAGTCCGGAAGAGCGATCGTGGGTGCCTCGATTGGCCATTCTGGATCCTTGCATGGTACGTGAGTTTCATCGTAGGCACCCAGTGCAGGCACCTGACAAGCCTGGTGGGTCGCCAAGAGGCTCCCGTTAAGGGAGGGGGTACTGTCATGGTCCCTGAGTCTCTCATGTGGGTCTGCCTCTCTTTCTTTCTGTGTTTGTTTTTCTCGCTGTCTCTCCCTGTCAGTGCGTGTGTAGGTGTGGTTGTGTGGCATTAAGCCTACCTCCCAGCAGTGGTGACTCCTCCCTTGTCTATGTCTTCCTGTGGCTACTCACCTGGCGGTGATCTGCTGATCATGCTCACCTGCTGTTCATTCCGTGCTTAGGCGGCTTACTTAAGGCTGGAGGAAACACTCAGTCGTCGCCAGATCGTTGCGTCAGCAAGGTATGCTCTTGGCCTCCATCTTGTCGTCCACTCTCCAAATGTTTTTGCTTGGATTGACTTTTCTCTCTGTGCAGACCTCATCTCTAAGCCAAAGAACTGTGAGCAGCCTCTTTTACGTGTGTGAGCCAAAGGAAGCGAGCAATCTCTGCAACCGCCACTCTGGGAACCTCAAAAGCCTCACGGACCACTCCGCATTCATTGTGTTTTCTTTCTGACTCCCTGTATAATAAACTGGTTTAATTTTACAGTGCTCTGAGCCTGGGTTATCATTCCATTGGTCTATGACAAAAGGTATGATTACAGTACTTTTACTGATGGTGTATTTTATATTACCAACATTGATAAAATTACAGAAAAATAATAAAAATAGAAGTGCATAATCTATATTATTCTGAAGATATCCTCACATTTAATGAGTGTGAACAATAAATGATAAATGCCTGTGAAATTACAGGCTTGCACCATTAAAAATAAAATCTACTTTAAAATAATTAAAAAAAAAAACTATGTTACACCAAAAATATCAGAATGTTTTTGTAATTACTTGAGTTTTGTAATATAAAAATATCAGTGAGAATTGAAAGGGTTCAATCAGGAACCTGCAACAAATCAGATTTCACATTTTAGTTTTGAACAGAAACATTTGGTGTAGGGCGGGCACTCTGTAGTGCAACCTCAACAGCAGTTAACTTTCAAATGAGCAAAGATATGGAGAGGTCATTACGAATTATGTGACACTTACAAACGGACAGTGTGAAATTTTCAACCTTTTGGAAGAGAAGGTGAAGACTTTTCTCAAATAGCCAGCACCAAGGGAAAATTCAGGGGAGGAAAACAGACCATTCACAGTTTGAACCAGGTGAAGGACGACAAATGGAACTTACAAGACCAACTAGTGTTTACTTTTGAATAAGCACTGGAACATTCTGAAATTGTTGTTGTAAAAACAACAGAAGCTCATTCTGAGGGAGGAAAAAAGACAATTTACAATCAGCAGCGGGCAGAACGGTACACATTGTATCTGCAAGGCAAGTATACCAAACTTAAGCTCAGTAGCATTAGCTTGCTGATATAACACACTGTCTTTACTTCAGCTTGGCATGAAATCTCTATGACCAGTCATATTGCATATAGTTAACAGAGGTGTCAGCTAACTATTAAGTACTAAACCAACTCTTCCCTCTCATGGTGTTGAGAGGAGAGTGGGCTTGCTAGCAAAGCTAATGATTGAGGCAATGTTAGATGTTTTACCTTTTAGGCTACCTGAACATAATAGTTAGCATTGAGTATATATGCTTCTTTGGATTTAGACAGATTTATTTCAATTTAATTCACTTTTATTTATATAGCGCCAAATCACAACAACAGTCGCCTCAAGGTGCTTTATATTGTAAGGTAAAGATCCTACAATAATACAGAAAAACCCCATCAGACAATCCCCTATGAGCAAGCACTTGGTGACAGTGGGAAGGAAAAACACACTTTTAACAGGAAGAAACCTCCGGCAGAACCAGGCTCAGGAAGGGGCAGCCATCTGCCGCGACCGGCTGGGGGGTGAGGGGGGGAAGACTGGACAAAAGACACACTGTGGAAGAGAGCCAAAGATTAATAACAATTCATGATTAAATGCAGAGAGGTGCATGAGCACATGGTGAGTAAAAAGAGGTGAGAGAAGGAGAAACGCTCAGTGCATCAAGGGAAGCCCCCAGCAGCCTAAGCCTATTGCAGCGTGACTAAGGGAGCATTCAGGGTCACCTGATCCAGCCCTAAAGGAAACTTTTAAGCCTAATCTTAAAAGTAGAGAGGGTACCTGTCTCCTGAATCCAAACTGGGAGCTGGTTCCACAGAAGAGGGGCCTGAAAGCTGAAGGCTCTGCCTTCCATTCTATTTTTAAATACCCTAGGAACCACAAGTAAGCCAGCAGTCTGAGAGTGAAGTGCTCTATTGGGGTGATATGGTACTATGAGGTCTTTAAGATAAGATGGGGCCTGATTATTCATGGAGAAGGATTTTAAATTAAATTCTGGATTTAACAGGGAACCAACGAGGAGAAGCCAATATGGGAGAAATTCAGTTTTATCTGAATTTAGAAGCAGGAAATTAGAGGTCATCCAGGTCTTTATGTCTTTAAGACATTCCTGCAGATTAACTAATTGGTGTGTGGTATCTGGCTTCATGGATAGATAAAACTGGGAATCATCTGCATAGCAATCGAAATGTATGCTATGCCTTCTAATGATACTGCCTAAGGGAAGCATGTATAATGTAAACAGAATTGGTCCCAGCACAGAACCCTGTGGAACTCCATAATTAACCTTAGTGTGTGAAGAAGACTCCCCATTTACATGGACAAATTGGAGTGTATTAGATAGATATGATTCAAACCACTGCAGCACAGTACCTTTAATACCTACAACATGCTCTAATCTCTGTAATAAAATATTATGATCCACAGTATCAAACGCTGCACTGAGGTCTAGTAGGACAAGCACAGAGATGAGTCCACTGTCAGAGGCCATAAGAAGATCCTTTGTAACCTTCACTAATGCTGTTTCTGTACTGTGATGAGTTCTGAAACCT
>VUQS01069824.1:0-11421 GCA_015108495.1 Heterochromis multidens
TAGCTCTCTCTGTACAACTCCTCCATCTAAAGCACAAGTATACACTGCAACAACTGTACACCCTTAATATAATAAAGGCACTATGATAAGAGGGGCACCTCAATTCAACTTTATGTATAGTTAATTTTCTGTTATATATTAGGATATTTATATATTGAGTTATTGTATTATTAGAGCTATTTGTAATATTTTATAATTTGTAATATATTGTATTATTTAATATTGGCATTTTAACTTGTTAATTACTTTCTTACTGTCCTGGAGCAACTGTAATCACATAATTTCCGCAGGGATTAATAAAGTATTCTGATTCTGATTGATTCACCCTACCAAGGCTACATCCACTGAAAATAATTGGATATAATTAATCCCATCTACCAAATCCAACTTCAACACTTGGAATCAACTCCAGATCTTTTATCTGCTTTATTTATCATAGTATAATGAAAGAACAGGGTTCAACTGGCCAAGAAACTGCTTGTCAGTCAGTCCAATTACTTCTGAGCATCTGAAAATGTAGCTATGTATATAAATAACTATAATTTATAAACAGTTAATGCAATACCTTTGTTAAACCTCTTGAATTAAAACTGAAAGCCTGCACTTCAATCACATCTTGATTGTTTGACATTTCACAAATGCACACATTGTCATGTCTTGAATGTACTGTATTTGTTTTGTTTTTACACACTGTCCTTTTCTATTTCTGCTGTTTTGCAATTAAAGAAAAAAGTGACAAAAATTCCCAAGCCCTAGCTGATATTTAATTCAACATCAGAGGAATTTGTAATGTATAGATTCAAATGTGTAAAGAGTTGCTTATTTTAATACCCTGGATGGTCCTCGATATAAGCAGCGTATCTGATCCCAGGACTGTTCCTGCTGAAGGTCCAATACTGCCTCAACAAACACCTGGGCCACAGCACAAGAATCACAAACAGTGTAGTCAAAGCCCAAATAGTAAGATGCAATTTGTTATATATTCTATAAAAATTGCAAAAAATGAAAGTAACTCAGACAGAAAGCAGCACTGCAGCAAATTATCAGTTTGATTAGGCTTAAATTTGGTTGATAAGATTCATGTTAACTAGATAATATTGATGATATTAATATTTATATTAAACTACAAAATGAGACAATTTGGGTCCAATTTTTATAGAATCTACATGACTGGTGGAAATGGGTTTTGTCAGTTATGTACAATGATCATTCCATGATTTCAAAATTATTGCTCAGATGCATTAGACTGGAATAATGCGCAAAGTTTCACATTTGAACATAAACAATTCCTGCAGAGCCAAAGATCGTGGGCCACCAGCTGTTTTGACTACAGTGTTATTTGTAGATAGAAAAGCTGCTTCCTGGGATCTGATAAAAACTTACCTTCTTCCTGAGAGCCACTGCTCCTGTGTCATGATGAACTGATGTAACATGTGTCTGTGGCACAGAGAGAAAGACAGGGTTGTTTCAGGCATTTTAGGTCCTGCAATACATTCTTCATCACTGGACTAAAAACAGTATTGTGAGAAAATAAAAATCAGCATAAACAGGTCTTCCAAAAGGTTGAGATACCTTCTGTTAAGGAGAAGTATTGAGAATATAATCATGTCAGATATCAACTATGTTGACTGATAAAAGTATACAAGTAAAAAATATTAAAGTAAAAACATTAAATAATAAAATAATAATAATAATAATAATAATAATAATAATAATAATAATAAATAACCAAAACTTGGTCCAGGACTGGCCACCCAGCAAATTCAGCCCAAGGGCATGCGTTCTGATGTAAAAACAAGTGCCCAAGGATACTAAAAATTAACTGTACAACTACATCTGTAAGGAAGGCACGCCAGGAATAGGTCTTAGTTGTTTAAAAACAAGGTTAATGACAAAACTACAATTTACCCACAAACATGGAAACTCTCTTGAATTGGAATAAAAACCCATCTTTCTAGTAATGTTTGAATACAGTAACTGATCAAATATTTTATTTTATTAATATGTCAAAAAGAGCAACCATTTCCAGTTTCTACACATTTTTTCATGATCATATCTGTTTAGCTACTATTAGATGGGTGTTCTCATTTCAATTCCATTCATTTCAAGTTTTAAGATTAATTAATTAAGATATTAAACTAATTAAACTAACTAATTAAGATATTAAATTATAACTTAACAGTGTGCATACTTACCTGCTTTTTTGCTGTGTACAATGTAATACAGAATGCAAACACATGTAAATGGTTTGAACCCTTTATTTAACCTCAGAACCAAATGGTGGACACAAGAGGTTAAGGGAGCCATCAAGCTGAGATAAAACTCCTATTGAGCTTAGTTGGCTTGTAGGACTTCAGAGGCAGCTGGCAGATACCAGCAGGCCAAGCAGAGAGTATGCTTTGGGTCATTATCCATTTCCATTTGCAGCATTTGGCTCAATCTGAGCAGAGAGTATAGCCCTGTACCCTACATAAAGTCATGGTAAAAAAGAAGGTACACCCTCTTTCACTTCTAAGGTTTTACATATCAGGACTTCTAATTGTTCTTTCGGCTACTCCCTTTAGGAGTCACCACAGCAGATCATCTGCCTCCATCTCACCCTATCCCTAGCACCCTCCTCTGTTTGCATGTCCTCCTTCACTACATCCATGAATCTTCTCCGTGGTCTTCCTCTCTTCCTCCTGCCTGGCAGCTTTATTTTCAGCATCTTTTATCCAATATATCCATTATCCCTCCTCTGCACAAGTCCAAACCATCTCAGCCTTACCTCTAACTCTGTCTCCAAATCGCTCAACCTAAGCTGTCCCTCTGATGTACTCATTTCTAATCCTGTCCATTCTTTTCAGTCCCAATGAAAATCTTAACATCTTCAGCTCCCACCTCCATCTCAGCCTTCTTTCTTCTTGTCAGTGTCACCATCTCCAAACCATACATCATAGCAGGTCTCACTACCACCTTGTAAACCTTCCCTTTCACTCTTGCTGCTATCCTTCTGTCACAAATCACACCTGATACTCTGAAACTCATCTAACTTCACAACCTCTGCTCCTTGCAGCTTCACTGTTACACCTGTCTCTTTCTCATTCACACACATGCATTCTGTCTTGCTTCTACTTTCTAACTCTCCAGAGCATACCTCCACCTCTCCAAGGGAGTCCATAGAGACTCCTGCCTAACCTCAATTGTCAACCTGTCCATCACCACTGCAAACAAGATGGGCTCAGGGCCAATCCCTGATGTAATCTCACCCATCTGTCAGTCCTACTGCACCCCTCACCACTTTCTTGCCATCCTCATGTTTTATATATCAGGACATAAAAAAAATCTAGTCCTTAAAATTAGGTACAACAGTACAACATGTGATGAACAACAATACATGACATATTACACTATGTTGTCATTTACTTAACAAAAAGTAAGTGAAAATGCAGAAGCAATGTGTGAAAAACTAAGTACACCCTATGTCTTGAGAACTTGTTTAGGTTTGTGAAGACATTTCACTCTCATCCATCTTTAGTAGTAGTGTTGGGTTTTTTTATGACATATATATACATTGGTATACACTATGTACTTATACTGGAGTGCTCAGTACACTGGAATTGTTAGGTTGAGTGCTTGACCTATAGGCACAGGTTAAGTGTTATCTATATTTATATCATACTATAAACTGTTTATGCATGGACACCTATTGATGCACAGCTGTTGTTTTACAACCTATTGTAAAGGTGCATCCTTTACTGTACTGCTTAATAATTTGTGCTAATGGGTAAATTTGACAGCTTTATGGTTTATTTTGACAGCTTAATGGCCCATGATTTGTAGAATGCAACAGGTTTGTAATGTGCACCTGGTAATTAAAATTGATGTATAGCTTTTTTTGACAGCAGTCAACTGTCTGAAGTTGTAGAAACCCCCAATTAGTGAGATTTATGGTTTACTTTTGGCAGTACAACCCGTTTTAAAGTCATAAAAGTAGGATTAATTACTTCTTATTATGAGGCTGGCATAACAGCCATTATTCCTGACCTTATGAGCTGACTTTGGCCATAAACCTGTCAAAGATGACTGTAATGAAGATGGATGGTAGGATCTGGGAAGACTGCCCAGAAGTTATGCAACAAGTTATGTAACAAGCGTTAAGTTTCTAATATATTATATTTAATCTCAACCTTATATAGTTTATTTAATCTACTAGATGTCATTTAACTCAATATGATTTGAAGTTTGATTAGTATATGTAATCTGTGTGGAAAAACTACAGTTGTGTGTCTTAGTGAGTGAACTCTGTGTAAACTCGAGCAGCTGTGCCTCTGTGTTGCATGCCTTATAGGCTGGCTTCAGCCCCATAGACGGGCTAGGAACACCCTGAGGTGTACACTGAATGAGGCAGTATAGTTATACAACAGACACTCATACAGTGTGTAGTGTGTAGTGTGAACAATACAGTGGGGGGGGGTAGTAGCAAAAAGGAAAGGTCAGAGGTCCCAGGAGTGCTCTCTCTCTCTTTCTCTTTACCCTGTCACTCTCTTTTCTGCCTTTTTTTCTGTTTCCTTTTCTCTTTGTTTCTTTACTTTGTTTCTTCTCTTTTCTCTCTCTCTCCTCTGTTACTTTGTCTTTGTCTTGTTTTGTCTGCTGTGCTGGGCTCTACACCCCAGGGTAGCTTTGCTCTGCTTTGTTGTGTGTTGGGTTTTTTTGTGATGTTCCCTTTTGTTGTTCATTTGATTCTGTTCAATAAATTTTGTTCCAATGAACTCTACTCTTTTCCAGAGGATTTTTTGAGTAGTAAAGAGCCGGGGTGGGGGGGTGTTAATTGTTGCCTTAAAAAGGACTTTAATCACACAGGGTCGCTGTTGATCTTTAACAGATAAAATACTGCATTGCATGAATTAGATGTTAAATTACCATATTACCATCACTGAATGAGCAGAGTTTATTGCTGTGGATATGTGTTTTATGTGTAACTAACTAACTAAGAATGTGTGAGATGGCGAATGTGTGATGTTGAGTGTGTGTAAGAGGTCATTTGGGTTGGCCTGTGCTTTCATTTTTGACTACGGGGCTGATGAGTTTATGTTAACGGGTTTTTTTTGTTTTCTGCTATTTTTTAGTGTTGGAATAAGCTTTGTTGTGAGACTAAGTTGAGAAGTTGATAACGATGAAGAAGTATAGTTGAAGTATAAGAATAGACGCCTGTGATGTGAAGTTGAAAAAGTGAAGAGAAAGCCAGCCCCCCAGGTGGTTACCGCTAGACCTAGGATTCACCTAAAACAAGGGAAAAGGTGGTAGGTCACTAGGTAACAAGGTCTGCTCGGGCCTGGGGCAGATGTGAAGATTTCCCCAGCAAAAAGGTTGACGCATGTTTTTGGGATTCATAGGAAAACCTGTGGGTCTGCATATCACATTGTCTTGACCAGCTGGATGATTTGCTAGCATCGCTGATGGATAGTGACACCTTTGGCCAAAGTGTACATATGTAAATATTGCTGTTACTAACCCATGAGTATAACCAAACCACTGTTGTAAAAATTGTTGACTATTAATCTATGAGTGTAATCAATTCATTGCTGTAAATATTGCTGTGAAATGAAGGAATACGCGTAGGTGGGAGGCTTTGAGATAAAAACCTAGAGGGGAAAGTAATAGGTAGACAAACAGAAGGTTGTAGATTGCTACAATAGACAGTTATTATGGGACTGAGAAAAACGTACAAACTGAATAGTGCACCATGCTGCAGGACCTTGGGCTCACGGGACTGCAGGCAGGTTGTAAATCGTCCCTAAAGTATGTGGAGTAGGCGTGAGAGGAGCACCAGAGCAGTGAGATTATATGGTTCAAATAGATTATTGTTAAAGGGAAGTTTGCATAAAATTTAGAAATAGCTACATCTAAAATAGAAAGTTTAGACATCACTGCTGAGGATTAATGTTGTAAGTTGTTATAAAAAGGTTAAAATAGAAGATCTGTGGAGATTATATTTGTTAAGGAAAAGATTAAAGGACAGAGGGAATAAGTTGGGGGCTAAAACTGACTAAAGAGAATAATAGCCAGAATAGGGATAGCAGGCCCTAATAATTAAAGTAAAAGCTCTTAGATAACCAAACTAAAAAAATAATAACAAAAGCAAAATAAATTAGAATAGAGCTGACTGAATTAACTACTTACAAGAACAAGTAGGATGAAGTAGACTTGGAGGAGTAAGTAGGAAGATAAAAGTGGAGAACTAACTAGAAGGATAAAGTGCAGTAGAACTTAAACATAACATATATGAACTATAATAATAATTAATAATGATGTTTTAATTAAATTAAAAATTTAATTAAATAAATAAATAACAAATTAAAAAAGGAAATGTGTGTTGTATGGCAAATATAGAAAGTAGTGATGATTAAGTAATAACACCTGAGCATTATAGCATGGAAGGAGAGACAGAAACCCAAGGAATAAGAACACATTTTTGATTAGAAAGGACATACAAGGATCAAAAGGGCATCGAGAGATAGATCGTAGAAGAATTCCTATAATCACTCGGAGAAGAACGCATGTCAAATATATATGGAGGTTTTGTTATCACTCAACAAGAGAAGAGCAAGTGTGGTAAATAACTTCAATTATTAATAATAATAATAACATGAGAGGTGGGGTGTAGTAGTAGTAGGGGGGTTCGATCTTGACATGCTGCACAGAGAGCAGCTGACAGGGTCGAATGGTGCTCTACCCCAGCGGGCAGTGTAAACAGGCTTTAAATCATCTAAGTTACATGCAAGTGTGAGAGAAGACGCATAAAAGAACTGTGTGTCTTAAAGCAGACAATGTTATGGTGAGCTTGTCTGGAGCTCAGGTAAGTTAAATAAAACAGGAGGTCAATTATTGTTGCTGAAAATAATGTTGAAGCTCCAAATGTAAAATTAAAATACAGTATAAGATAAATTCAGTGGATGAAAATAATGAGGCAAGTGAAATAGCCTAGATCTGAAAAAACAAATATAAATATAACAGACTAATAAGTGAAATAAAGCAGAACTGAATAAAAAAAACATAACAATAGAAACTTGGTGGAGAAAAAAAAAGAAATTAAAATAGGATAGAGCTTAAATATAATAATAAATGATAATATAAAGTATGATAATAATAAAATAGTAAAAATACTAAAAGGATAGTGTAACAGTTAATGCAGGAGGAAAAAGCAGTAATGTAGATGAAGTAATTACACTTGAGCACTAGAGGAAAAAAAGAAAAGTTGGAATATGAGGAATAAGACTACATTTTTGCTTGGAAAAGAACTTTGCAGGATGCACAACTGATCAACCTGAAACTCTGAATCACTGGAATCGTTGTTTTAAACAGCGTTGCCAGATGTCGCATGGAAAAAAATAATAAGGGGATTTTGGGCATTTAAAAATGCTTTCCTTGATGCTGGTCAGATTGTATGAGTAATCCTTGTTTTATGGCTACAACAGAAATAAATTTTGAGGAGTTTCAAGAACATTTGAAATAAGGGGGTCTTGAAGAGCATCACTGTTGATTCCACAGCAGCACCTTGCCCCAGGAAAGTTGAGCAGAAAACATATACATCTCTACACAATAATAAAGTCTCTGTAATAGAGGAAACTATTGTGTTTGATCTTAAAAAGAAATACAATTCAATAGATACAGTATAAAATGATTATACTAATAAGAACCAAAAGTTCCCTGAATGGGCAGTGTACATGCATGCAATCTGCAAGGATGCGTGAGAGCAGGGTTTGGAGGGGATGGCACAGCCTTTATTCCAGTAAATCTGGTAATAAAAAGAAAACGTGGATCCAAAAACAAAAAAGGCAGAAAAATCAACATGTAAGCAAAGCCCAACAGGAACTCCAGAGAGGGTTCAGCAGTAAGGGGAGCCCAAGGGAACATCAACGAATCATGACGCTGCATTCTATCTCCCCAAGCCTGGAATAATGAAAGACTGCAGCAGCTGAGCAATAAAAAAGGAAAAGGTTTATGTATTGAAACACACTTTTACTCAGCTTACATGTTCATCAACATGCTAAGGACAGATATTCTGTCCTCTGAGTTAACTCTCAGAGGACACAGAATCGTGTGCATCCAGGATGTTCCCTGTGTGGATGTCCGTGAGGAACCCAAGAGGAATGCTGGCAGTATTATAACAACAAGAAATTGACTGCCAAAAGCAATCTTCAGTATATGCACTGTGACTGATACCAGAGTCAAGTTTGCTTCAGGACTGGAGAACCTGGGAACAATGGCTATGACCCAGGAAGAACAGGCTGCAAGCTAAAAGGCCTTTTGGGAGAATTATTGCCTCACTAGCCACAATATCTGCAGTGGACCACAAGAAGCAGCATCAATAATGCTCCCAACAAACTAACAAGTATTCTTCATGTCCTGGCTCCACCCCTTGTGTTACTCTCCCAGTAGCAAAAAGAACACAAATCATATTGATTAGGCAAAACAGCAAACAATAGATCCTTTATTAACAATCATATGTTAGAATATCATTGAAAGTTTAAGTTAAGGGACAGTTTAATAGACAAAGGGCACCAGCATGACTCCTACTGACACTAGAACAAATACACATATTAAGCCACATATCATGAGATATATGATCCCAAGCTCTTGCAACAGTTGTATAAGGACCGAATGGCCCATAGCAACGGGCCAGACACCCCATACTCCCGAAGCACCTCCCAAAGAATATTCCGAGGGACGCAGTTGAATGTCTTCTCCAAGTCCACAAAACACATGTAGACTGGTTGGGCAAACTCCCAAGCACCCTCAAATATCCTCGAGAGGGTAAAGAGCTGGTCTAATGTTCCACGACCAGGACGAAAACCGCATTGTTCCTCCTGCATCCATGGTTCGACTAATGGATGAACTCTCCTTTACAGCACCCTGGCATGGACTTTTCTCGGGAGACTGAGAAGTGTGATCCCTCTATAGGTGGAGCACACCCTCCGGTCCCCCTTCTTAAAGATGGGAACCACCACCCCGGTCTGCCAATCCAGAGGTACTGCCCCAGATCTCCACGCAACATTGTAGAGGCATGTCAAACCAGGACAGCCCTACAACATCCAGAGCCTTCAGGAACTCAGGGTGAACCTCATCCACTCCAGGGGCCCTGCCACCAAGGAATTGTTTAACTGTCTCAGTGACCTCGCCCCCAGTGATGGGTGAGTCGTCCCCCTCATCCCCAGACTCTGCTTCCTCTACAGAAGACGTGTCAGTGGGATTAAGGAGGTCCTCGAAGTATTCCTTCCACCGCCTGACTATGTCCTCAGTTGAAGTCAGCAGCGCCCCACCCGCACTATAAACCGTGTGAGTAGAGTCCTGCCTTCCCCTCCTGAGTCGCCTGACGGTTTGCCAGAATCGCTTCGAGGCAGTCCGAAAGTCTTTTTCCATGGCCATGTCATGCATGTCTGAGAAAATTTGTATACTGAGTCTAATCCTCCCTTAGTTACACTGCAATAGGCCTAGGTTGCTGGGGGTTTCCCATGATACACTGAGTGTTTCTCTTTCTCTCACCTCTGTTCACTCACCACTCTGCATCTAATGAGTTAAAAATCTCTGGCTGTCTTCCATAGCATGTCTTTGTCTTCCTCCCCTTACCCCCAACCAGTCATGGTGGCTCGCTGCCCCTCCCTGAGCCTGGTTCTGCCGGAGGTTTCTTCCTGTTAAAAGGAAGTTTTTCCTTCCCACTGTTGTCAAGTGCTTGCTCATAGGGGATCGTCTGATTGTTGGGGTTTTCTCTTCTCTCTGTATTATTGTAGGGTCTACCTTACAATATAAAGCGCCTTGAGGCGACTGTTGTGATTTGGCGCTATATAAATAAAATTGAATTGAATTGAATTGCTATGGCTGTAATTAAATGTCCAGCTCACCAGAAGAAAAAAGAAAAAAACAGACACCTTAATTACTAAAGTAAACAATCTGATCGATGAGCCAGCTAAGCAAGCTGCTGTAGGTAACCTTGTAGCAGACACACTTTATATTTCCTTGGACACCCCATTGATAGCTGATGTTGCTAAGGAGAGTGGGGAGTGGTTCAACTGGGTTCAAATATTAACTTTGGTACTAAGGTGCATGCTGTCACAAACTAACAGAACTACACTAACATTGGATGAGATACTCACAAACGTCCACAGAGAGGTGGTTATGAGGGGCCAGTACTGGTACAGTCAGAGAATCTATCTACACAACTAATGCAAGTCCATAAAGGTATTTTTCAACAGGTAAAACGGCACCTGAAGAACAGACAGAGATGCAGAGATTGCCGACAATCTGATCACGGGAGCAAGTGTACATCAACGTGATCAACAGAAGGTGGAATCAGCCCAGAAGGGAAGGCCCTTACGCAGTTATGTTAGCATCTCCAACTGATGTAAGGTTACAGGTAAGAATGACTAGTTAATTTCTGACGCAGAGCACATCAACCAGACAGTGGACCACCTTAATTGATTTACATGTGAGCAGGTCATCCTAGAGAGGAAGGAGCAGAGCAACAAGGATAGCAAGACTGACAGTTCTAACATTATTTCTGTGTATGTTGTGAAGTGTAGAAGTTAGACCCTGTAGAGCATCCTCAGGGGAGAGGACAGGACTATTTATGCACAGACTACAGCAATAGCTGTAGCAGTCAAAACAGTAGGAGGAGGAAAATGTCCATAAAATAAAATATCACTCTCACATATGTGAAATCTGATTCATATGGCCTGATAGTAGTTATGGGTTCTAATGAGGTTCAAATAAAAGCTAAGGTCAAAAGTGAGCAATGTGGTAAAGAGAGGATGGTGACATTGCAAACTGTTCTAGGTATACTAGGACTATGTATGTCTCTTGATGCATGCTCAATAATCCAGGTAAAGGAATGGTAAAAGCTGAATCTATTCATCTGGATGTAGCCTTTTTTTTGAAGAAGACTGAAGAAGTCACCAGAGGTGACGAAACGTTTCTCCCACTAAAAAACGCTACGTCCAGATGAACAGATTCAGCTTTTTATGACTATGTATGGATGTGCACAGTAAATGGATAATTATTCTGAAGGTAGCATCCACCTGAATAGTATTAATTAACAGGAATAAGTGTGAGTTGAGGATGCCTCCTGGGCGCCTTCTGGGGGAGGTGTTCCGGGCATGTCCCACCGGGAGGAGGCCCCGGGGCAGACCCAGGACACGCTGGAGAGATTATATCTCTCGGCCGGCCTGGGAACGCCTCAGTGTTCCCCCGGATAAGCTAGAGGAGGTGGCCGGGGTGAGGGAGGTCTGGGCTTCTCTGCTTAGGCTGCTGCCCTCGCAACCCGGCCCCGGATAAGCGGAAGAAAATGGATGGATGGAAGTGTGAGTTGAACAGACCACATCACTCACTACTTACTTTAAAATCAGTAGCAAGGGAATCCCATGTATTTTATAATTATAAGATTTT
>VUQS01069826.1:0-18113 GCA_015108495.1 Heterochromis multidens
TTTACACCTCTCTGCATTTAATGAGCTATTATTAATCTCTGGCTCTCTTCCACAGCATGTCCTTCTCCCTTCACCCCCAACCGGTCGCGGCGGATGGCTGCCCCTCCCTGAGCCTGGTTCCGCCGGAGGTTTCTTCCTGTTAAAAGGGAGTTTTTCCTTCCCACTGTTGCCAAGTGCTTGCTCATAGGGGGTCGTTTGATTGTTGGGGTTTCTCTGTATTATTGTAGGGTCTTTACCCTACAAAATAAAGCGCCTTGAGGCGACTTTTGTTGTGATTTGGCGCTATATAAATAAAATTGAATTGAATTGAATTATTAAACTGTCCTTCAAATGCTCAAAGACTGATGCTCCAAAACCACAACTAGCCAAATGTATTGATTTTATTTGTTTTTCTTTATTTGGCACAATATTTTTTGCTGTGCCATTACTTGAAAAGGGTTGTCCATCAATCCTTTAGCCTTTCAACATCATAAACTTCCTTTGTGTAAAATGACTGAATCGATGATCTACAATTTGTCATTAATTAATAATTGTGTTCCAGTCTTCTGGAGATGGGGGTTTGTTTGAACTGTTCACTGTGGTTTTCTGTGTAGTAAGTCAGCCATTCTGTAGTGCACAAATTCCCAGAATCCATAAATTTCATCCAGACCATCATGCATTGTGGCCTGTCACCCACTGCAACCATATTTGAGACTGAAGTCGCCATCTAAACTAGAAATATGTCAACAGTATTACATAGGTCACCTGTAATGATGTAACATCGTTACAGGCTTTTAAGACCAAACATTATTACAATGTCTGTTAATTCAGTGAATATAGGGAAGATTAATCTATAATGCTACAGATACAGCTTCACTTCCTCTTATGTAGGTGCATACAGTTCAGCCCAAGTACATTGTAAGATTTCTATATAATACCTATACGTTATATAGGTAGATATTAGTTACAGCTAGTAAACTGAAAACACAAATTTTGTGGTTTCCACTGACTCAAATGTGGTGCAGACACTGTTGGATGGTGCTGTTGGATGATGCGATGGAAATAAATGGAATCGTAGTAGCAACTACATCAAAGACGTTTGTGAAATGTATGAACTGCTTTCCATCCTTTTTACCTAGTTAGTCTTCTGTGTAGCAAACCTTTTATGGTGGACAGCCAGGTGGTGCTTCATTACTGCCACAGATGGCAGAAAATCATTTGTATGTATGACAGACATAACTATGCATACCGATGTAGCTGTACATACCTTTAGTTAGACTTTTATTTCAGCATAGACATATCTATTGTGAGACTAACATAAAAAGGTTTTACAAAATAAACAGTAATAATTATGTTATGATTCATACAATGGAAATTTGACACCCTGAGCTAGCACAGGCAGTGAAAATGTCACTGGATTGTCACTTAAAAAAGGCAAAGTTTTGTGTGTGTTTGTGGAATTTTCTTTAATTACTAAACATATAGAGTATTTACTGAAAACAGCTGCAAACAAACACACCTGGAATCTGTTCTTTAAAATCAGGCAAGAACTGACCGCATCTCCCCATCTTCTCTGCATCTTTGTCCCAGCGCTTGATTCATTGTCTTACGCTTCATTTACTTTCTCCACACGTTCCCTCTATCATCTGATCTCTGTCTCTACCTCTCTTGCACACATTTCATCTTGTAGACTTTCTTTGCACATTCCAATTACACTTTCCCACTATCAGTAATCACTGCTCCTCTGCATCTCTCCTCTTCTTTCATGCTTTCTTCCTCGCTCTCTTTTACGCTCAGACTCCAGCTTCACTGTGTACTTTCTTCAGATATTTTATCTCCTACTTCCGTACTTAGTGTTCTACGTTCGCTTCCTCCTTCCTTCAATTTTATTTTTTAAAAAAAAAAAACAAGTCCAGTGAATCACTGGTGACTCCACATGTTTTGACCTTTTTTCTGCTTTCAAAATGGAGCATTTTTATCTCATACGCCACACCCGCTCCTCCACTCGGCCAGTGAGCCTCCCTCTCAGGTCAGCCTCATCCCCAACGAGAGTGAGTCAGCATCGATTTGCTGAAGTGCTAAAAAAATATCCAGGGATTTGTTGTGTTGAAATTGATGCAGGAGTGTACTGACGGATCATATCTGAGTCTGCAGGTTTTATTTGTTATTTAAGAAACATGTAGCACGTTTTTGTGTCTTTTCGGGATGCATCGTTCCCTTGTGGACTCAGATGAAACAACTTGGAAGCCCTGTATAGTCACCTCATTGACCTCCCAACCTTGTAATAGCTGTAGTTCCTTTTGTTTATGCCCACAACCCCCTTTGAAATAAAACAGCCAGTACAGATAGTTGTTCCTTCCTTCACTCCGCCAGACCTCACTGAGGTTTGTAAAGTGTTGCAGTGGATGTCTGTCGGTCTCATTTGGTAAGGCAGGAGTTGTTTGATGAGCTACGAAGTATTCATGGTATTTTAGTTAAGTCATTAAATGTAAAATGTGTCAAGTATTTGCAATTTATAAAGATGACATTCAGTATAACATTGTAAAAGGTCAGCAAATAAAGTTTATAATATACATGTCTGACCATCTGAGTGCTGCATTTTTGGTCTGGCAAGAGAATAAAATTTGTCATTTTTTGTTAAACCCTACAGCTATCCAGTCAGTTTGGGACGTCTTGTGTAGACATGAAGTTGAGAAAAAATATACAAAATTAATTCCAGGTGGACTCGAGGCTGCCCCAACACAATGCCCCCCAAAAACAGGAAATTTCACTTTTAAATCAGTTCCATATCAAAAAATGGACGTAGCCATGTGAAGTCATGCATTGGTTTGTGAAGTCCGGTTATGAAACCTTGAGTTAAGTACCTTCACTTTTGCCATCTTCGTTTTGTTTTGTTTTGTTTTGAAACCAGATTTGATAAGCAAGGGGTGGATCTGACTATGAAACCGCAGACTCATTGGATAACAACTTTTCAATCACAAGTCATTAGCTAATGAATATAACATAGATAAACTTCCTTTCTGACATATAGAATTATCAAAATTTAGAAAATGGATTTAATGTTCTATTCAGTATGACTAAAAGCTAGCAACTGAGCTCATACATTTGATCATCAAAGTGTTTACTGAGGTAAGGGCAGAGGGCTGTTTTCCCAGACTTTATAGGGCCAAAGGCTTTTGCAACCACAGGTATCATCCCCATGTTCAAAATTAATTGGTCACTTGACTAAGGGGTAAATGGACTGATTCTTATATAGCGCTTTTCTGCTCTCCCGGAGCACTCAAATCGCTTTATACAACATACCTCATTCACCCATTCATACAAGCACTTTTTCTATGCCTAAGTGCTTTCTATCTAAAATTCACACACATTCACACTCCGATGGATGCATCGGAGAGCAACTTGGGGTTAATATCTTGCCCAAGGATATTTGGCATGCAGACTGGAGTAGCCAGGGATTGAACCACCAACCTTTCCTGCTCTACCTCCTGAGCTACAGAAGCAGTTTCATGTTCAGGAGAGGCCTGTTTCCTTGTGATTTCATGACAAATGAAGCAGACGAAGTTAATTCAAAGGGTTGATTGTTGTATCTTTTAGATTTTCATCCATCCATTTTCTTCCGCTTATCCTGGGCCGGTTCGCGTGGGCAGAAGCCTAAGCAGAGAAGCCCAGACCTTCCTCACCCTGGCCACCTCCTCCAGCTTATCCGGGGGAACACCGAGGCATTCCCAGGCCAGCCGAGAGATATAATCTCTCCAGCGTGTCCTGGGTCTGCCCTGGGGCCTCCTCCCAGTAGGACATGCTCGGAACACCTCACCCAGGAGGCATCCTTGTCAGATGCCCGAACCACCTCAACTGGCTCCTTTTCATGTGGAGGAGTAGCAACTCTACTCTCAAATGTCTGCACTCCTCACCCTATCTCTAAGGGAGAGGCCAGCCACCCTTAGGAGAAAGCTAATTTCTGCCGCTTGTATCCGCGATCTCGTTCTTTTGGTCACTACCCAAAGCTCGTGACCATAGGTGAGGGTAGGGATGTAGATTGACCGGTAAATCGAGAGCTTCGCTTTTATGCTCAGATCTCTCTTTACCATGAAGGACCGGTACAGCGTCCGCATCACTGCAGCCGCAGCCCCAATACGTCTGTCCATCTCCCGCTTCCCACACTCATGAACAAGACCCTGAGATACTTAAACGCCTCCACTTGAGGCAGCAACTCGTCCCTGACCCGGAGTGGGCATTCCACCCTTTTCCAGCTGAGGACCATGGCCTCAGACTTGGAGGTGCTGAGTCTCCTTCCCTCCGCTACACACTCGGTTGCAAACCGCTCTGTGCGAGCTGGAGGCCACCACCTGATGAAGCCAACAGAACCACATCATCTGCGAAAAGCAGAGATGAGATTCTGAGGCCACCAGATTGAAAGCCTTCTGCCACTTGGCTATACCAATCACCGCTTTCCCCTCCTGAGTCGCCTGACTGTTTGCCAGAATTGCTTCAAGGCAGTCCGAAAGTCTTTTTCATGGCCTCACCGAACTCCTCCCACACCCGAGTTTTTGCTTCAGCCACTGCCCGAGCCGTGTTCCGCTTGGCCTGCCAGTACCCATCAGCAGCTTCTGAAGTCCCACGGGCTAACCAAGCCCAATATGGCTCCCTTCACATCCAGTGTCCACCATCTGGTTTGGCACCAACCACTTTGCAGCTTCAGCTCAGTGCAGCAGCCTTGGCAATGGAGGTGCTGAACATGGTCCATTCGGACTCAATGTCCCCAGCCGAAGCTCTGCCGGAGGTGGGAGTTGAATATCTCGCGGACCGGGGCATCTGCCAGGCATTCCCAGTGCACCCTCACTATACGTTTAGGTGTGCCAGGTCTGTCCAGCATTCCCCCCCCCGATCCAACTCACCACCAGGTGGTGATCAGTTAACAGCTCAGTCCCCCTCTTCACCTGAGTGTCCAGAACATACGGCCGCAGATCTGATAATACGATTACGGTAACCCTATCCCGGGCAGGGTGAACTGTTCCCTTGTTTTTATACTCGTATGGGTCTTCTGAATCGCTCTTTCTGTTCCCTCACCCAGGACCAATTTGCCATGGGAGACCCTACCAGGGGGCAAAAGCCCCCTGACAACATACCCCCTGGGACACACAAACCCCTCCACCACTATAAGGTAGCGATTCACGGAGGGGCTTCTAGATTTTCACTCATTTTAAATAGGAGATGTCAGTACAAGTGAGGGAGGCCATCATTAGGCTGGGAAAGAAAAAATAAACCTATCCGAGACATGAGGAAGAACTTTAGAGTTTACAGCAAGGTGAAAACCGCTGGTTACAAGGAGGAGGACTTTGCCAGAAAACATCTAAAAACCTGCACAGTTGTGCCAAATGAAACCAAGATACACTTGTACCAGAATGATGGCAAAAGAAAAGCGTGAAGGAGGAGAGAAACGGCTCATGATCCAAAGCATACCACATAATATGTCAAACATAGTGGAGATAATGTTAAGGGCATCTATGGTTGCCAGTTGAAATGGACCACTAAAGGATTTTCATCAGAGTATTAAAAATGACTCGTCAGTTTGTCCATTTCCTTTTGAACCTCTGAACTTTGTATGAAATGGCTATAATTCCTAAACAGTTGATAATACTTGTGTTAAACTTCTTGAGTTCAAGCTGAAAGTCTGAAGTTAGGCCACATTTTGTTTGATTTAAAATCCACTATGGTTTTGTGCAGAGGCAAAACTACAAGAAAGTGTCTGTAACAAATTTTGGATCTAATTAAATATGGCTGATCTCACGTTTACGATCATATTCTCATGCACCTCTGGATGTTTTCAGCATGGCCGCTAGTTTAAGATCAAAGCCCAGTGATGTCCACTTGCTGGATCTCTTTCATAGTATCAAAACGATCATCCCTCAACTTGATTTTTAGTTCAGAGAAGTGGGCAGAGGTGCAAATCTGGTGAGTGGTCTAGGTGTTGAGAGAAAATTGTGTTAGTAGAACCACATGCCTTAAACTTGAAAAGGGTTTTTTATGGACCTGTTCTTAGGACTTGTCATTGATTGACTGATTTATTTATTTTTTTTGGTGTCAGTGAAATCCAGAATCTATAGGAGAATCTTAGCTATATGTTTGTGCTCATACTCACCTTTATTTGCTTGACCTAGTGAGAATTTGCATCAGTTTACAGTCTGTATGTACCTCATGTACACTTTGCTTTGCATTTTGTGTGAACAGAAGGGTGAATTTTAACTCAGACTTTAACTGAAATCACAGTGAAGGTTTTCTGAAGAGAGACTGCACTGCTATAACCTGGTATTTCAGCTATTTGGACATTCTTTTAAACTCAGTTTCCAGCTTTTGAAAGGTACAAAGTTTCTTTTACAGGTGGAGTAACGCTTCAGCAAAAGTGGTTCAGAAAAAGCTCACTGAAAAATTTCAAACTGCAACTTTCTAGATTTAAACTTTCAAGATGAAAAATGTGAAGGTTTGAAAGCATCTGTTTAACATTTACTCATACCTCAATGCAGTCATGTCATTTAACTCATCATCATCTCATTAATACATTGACAAAATAATCTCAGATGCTTCCCGTAATAAAAAAAATCCCTGCAGGATAGTTGATTAATTGATTGATCTGTGGTATAGTTGGATACATGCAGTCAAAAGTATAAGAGAAAAAGAAATCCGGCTACTTTATTCACACATTCCCAAAGTCTTCCCTCTAAAACTGTATCGATCCAGAACTGAAGAAATGATCCAAGGTGCTCATTTGTTTTCTTTGTTTGCCTTAATGAAAGGTTTTCTGCACACTGTTGACAGAAGCTCATCGCTGACATCAGAATCTTTTTTGAAAGTGAACACTGAAGCTTAATTGGGTGTTTGGGAGACACCCAGACATTATATTTCGACTGGTAACAGTTGAGCTTGTCAGCTCTTCGAGTCCCTCTGCAAAGTAAATAAGCCTAAATTGGAGCGTTTTCTCTTCTCGAAAAATATTCAGGCTGGTAAAAGTGTAATTTACCGCCTGCTGAGGCCACTGGATAAAGTGTGTCAATGTCTTTCTCTCGTCTGTATTGTATTAATGACCAAACCCATCTCGTCCATAGCGTGCTGTCATTATGAAACATTTGGTGGTTATTTTTAGCGCCTCTACTGCTCTGGTACAGATGACTCAGTGCACACTCAGTATTTTAACACTTTGTACGTGCCTTCATGTTGTTTGTGCTTGTGTGTTTTTCCTCGTGTGTGTTTAGGAAGAAGTGGAGGCAGAGAACAAACGGAACACGAGAACCAAACTGACGCCAAAGCTGACCCCACACCAAGAGGAGGTGAGAACCACAGAGACACAAACACACAGATGTGATGTGCAGACACACACTCTGAACATCACTGATTCATCATTTCACTGTAACTGAGCCCTATACAGTGCAATGAGGTCTTTGCTGCCACCCCTAATTCATATAATATTAAATTTACCATTGTGAGGTACAGCTATGTCCGAAACCAGCAGGAAATCCACCAGCTTGGCTTTTAGATGCAATTTTGGAACAATTCTTTCCATTTCCAGGTTTTGTACTTTAACGAGCTCCTCCTAGAAAATTGACCTCATATTTGGTTAGTCTTAATGTTTTACTATGAAATTTTAAACTCTAGTAATAAACATTGTCCAGTATACCCCAATTTTCTCATTTTGATACAGAGTTCCATATAGTAGGTGCAGGACTCATTTGTTCAACAGCCAATAAGAGTGCAGGTCTTAAGACATGCCTGCAGGAAACACCACAACTGCAGCTTACCTCAAAGGTGCAAGAGCCCGATCATCACTGTGCAGCATCTTTAATGCAATTCTTTTATGTGAGAATGATGCCACCCAGGATCAATTTACTAGTGGACTCTTACTTTGAAGGGTCAGTGACTGTCAACCAGTTAGCCCCAGCCCTTCCCTTGTCCTGTTTTCCCACTGTCCTGGACTGCAGCTGAATTTCTTTTTTCTTTTTTTTTTTTGGCGCTCTGTGGATCTGCTGCGAGCTGCAGACCCTGATAGCACGTAGAGAGCTGGTTCATGTGCTGTTGTACTGAGACTGAAAGGTACGGCTGCAGTCCAAGACAGCGGAGCTAGTCAGAGGCAGCTGATTTTATTGCTCATTTATTTTTCTGCCACAGAGTACTTAATGTATTTGCAGAGATGAGACTGTTAAAGAGAATTATTAAATAATGAAATGAAAAAGCTAAGTGCAAACACACTGCAAAGAAAATCTGTGGAAAACACTTTATCAACCACTTTTTCATATTAAACACTATTATCTGCACTGACCCAGAACTTTGATGCATCCCTAACGAGAAGCTTTTTTCACCAAACCAAACAGACGATGTACATGCTGACAGGCAACTGTGGTTCACTGTTCTTTGATCAGAGCTCTTCCCCAGCGGGTCATCATGACTCCCAGATCAGCATCCGCAGCAGAAAGGAAGGAACGCTGCAAAAGATCGGAGACTTCCTGCAGAGCTCCCCCACGCTCCTCGGCACTAAAGGTCAGCGTGCGACTCTTTATTGTAGGAGATGTTAAACTTGAACTGCTTCTTTGTTGAAGACAATTATTAGACTGAAAAGTGGGGCTTTAAATGTTCTTTATTCCAAACGTAAGACAGAACAGCAGACAGGAAAGTGATGCTGCGTTGTGACGAAAACTGCAGTTAGTGAGTTTTTTGTGCTGCACAAAAGTCATATTTACAGTAAGTGCAGAAATCTTAAATGTTTAGTAAAAATCTGTGTAGCAGATTATGAAGGTATCATAAGTGACAGCAAATTAAAGTTGTTGCTAAATTAGACATTAAACTTCAGCAGAAAGTTTTCTCCATTATTATTTTTTACAGTATTCAAATGATCCTACTTCCTCCCGTCACCATCTCGTGCAGATTTTGCTGGTTTTCTCAGCAAAATTTCTTTTTCCTTCAGTTCTGTGGTGCACTGCAGTCACTCCACCAGTCAGCCACACTTCCAGTCAGACAGCCTCCGGGCACTCTGACTTTCTCCTGATGCAGCCTTCTGGGTGTTTTTAATGCACTGCATGTAAGAACCCAGAGGTGGTGGCTGTTGTCTGTGGAACAACTGAAAAGGTCAGCATGTGGAATCGAAGAGGCATTTTTTTAAAGAAGCCCTCTAAAAGAAAAAGGTTTGGGATAATACCAAGAAGTCTCCTGACAATGACTGAATCCACTAAAAAGTAACCTGATAACACGCTGTCTGTGCTACAGAGCCTCACTGTTGTCCACCAGCTGTTAGATGCATGCTCTGTTGGGTGACACGTTCCTTCATTACCATGAGCACACACTGTTTTACTATTATTTTGACTCTGCCTCACATATATTGTCCTGAATAGTGCACATCCTATTGTACCAGTTTATGTTGATATATGAAAAAGCTACAATCTTCAAACTATATCTTTAGAAGCACTTTTTCATGAAAATACTGAATGTGTATTCCAGTTTTCTCATATGTTAACATGAAGGAAAAAAAAACGTTTTAAATGCTGTTTCGGATTTTTAAAGTGTGATGCTGCATTTCAATTTTGCAGTTCATCCATGGCAAAACCATGAAAGTGAGGACTGCTGTGGTCAAGCCTACATCTGTCCTTCACAGAAAGCTGCTCAGTGATGCAATATTTCTGATATTTCTGATCTTATCGGTCCAGATGGTTTTTAGGAATCTTCCAATTTAACTGAGAGTGTTGGGGGGGGGCGACAAAAACATAGGACACACACAAGGACAAGCCTCCGAGTTCCTGCCAGAGTTATTTGGAAAAGGATAGTGCAGGTTTGACAAAGTAAAAGGGCAAGGGCAGTGAGTTTGGGACAGTAATGATGGCTTAAAGGAGAAAGTTGAGACAGCCAACATATTGGAACCAACCAGTCTTCTCTGTTTTATCTTCAGGGACCCACAGTTTCACTCGGTCAATTAATTGCAGCCCCAGGGCTCCAAGGCAAGGTTGCTGTCATCTGCAGCCATCTGATCCACCTTCACTCGTCTTTTATCTTCTTTATTTTCATTCCTCCAGTGCCTCGCTCTTCCTTTCAGTTTCTTCCATCCTGTTTCATCCCCCTCTTCCTCCATTCCTGAATCCCTTTCTCTGGGGAAAGGGTTAAATGGAAGCTCCATTTAACCCTAAGAGTAACTTTAAGAGCCAGTGTTGGCTTTACTGAAGCAAACAAGTTTTAGTAGTGGAACTGACAGTGTTTTAAATTGTTAGTATCTACTGGATAAATACGCTGTTGGTTTTGGATTAATTCGTCTCTGGAGTCTTTTCACTGATAATTCCTGTTTAATGTTTTCAGGTTTTAAATCTGCTGTTAATGATTTATCCACGCAAACGAGGCATTGTGATTAACAGCATATAGTTAAGGAATAAATTAAAAGCTGTTCAGCATGCTTCTCTTTTCCTCTAAAACTGTGTCTGCAGCCAAAAAGATGATGAGCCTGGTGAGCGGACGGGCCGATGCCGATTCAGCAGCATCCTCTTCCTCCTTCAGTCTGAGAGCAAAGAAGAACAAAAGGAAACTTTACAGGCCTGAAATCTCCTCCCCCATCGACATGCCTTCCCACCCAGTGAGTCTCTCTCAGCCTTCAGCTGGTGTCAAATGTACAACTACTTTTTGTGCAAACGTCACAGTTTTAAACTGTTTTTATTTTGGAAAAGTTCTGAAGTAGTTTTAAAAATTATTGAAAAATATTTTCCTGGCTCAGATTTTTTTTTTGTTTTGAGTCAGGAAAAACTAATCATGTTTACGTTTGATTGAAATGGAGCTTTTCAGCTTTAATTTAGGGGCTTCAACAAAAGTGCTGCATTAACTGCTTGATAATGAGTCATTTTTATACAAAATATATATATTCAGAGGCTCAAAAGTAACTGGACAATTAAGTGAGAGCAGTTTTATTGCCACGTGAGGCCTGTTCCCTCATTATTCCATGACAAGCTATGCAGCATACTGCATTTAGTAGCTGTTCACTGGAACTCTGAATATGAGGTCCAAAGAGATCAGAGCAAGTGAAGGAGGCCATGAAGAAAGAATGAATGCAGGTCAGCAACACCAAAAGGCCTTAAAGACCACAAAAGACAACTAGCTAACTTGAAGACAGAATTATTTCCTTGGTTTAAAAAAAAGGGAAAAGACAGACAACATCTAACCAAAAACAATCTCAAGAAGCTACAACCACTGGTTCAACTCAGGAACAGGGGGGTCAGATTAGACTTTGCCAGCACAGTGGTGAAAAAAAAATTCCTTGACAGATGAAACCAGGATCATGGAAAGAGAAAAGTATGGAGAAGGAGAGAAACAGCTCATGATCTGAAGCATCCCACGTCTGTAAAACATGATGGAGGCATGCAGTGTGGCTGTGTACAGAGGCAAAATTTCTCTCTAAAATGCTCAATCTTTTCTTTTAATTACTCATATGAGGTGAGATCAAATATAGATTTTAATAATTGGTCTTTTCTTGTCTTGTTTCAGATCATCAGCAGAGAGCCGGAGGAGAAAGAGAGCGACCATCAGATCATTAAGAGGTGCCTTCGATCCAGGATGGCCAAATAATTCATCTACACTTACATTTAATACATTTATTACTGTACACACTTTTCTTGTTTAGCATTGTAATAACAAATGAATGCACCATTAGCTGCTTACAGTGTAACATGTTCTATGACATCTTATTTAATCTGAAATATTTAACGATTAAGAGTTTTAGAGTAGAGAAGTCATGTGACATTTAAAGGAATGATTCAACATTTTATTTTCTGATGAGAGTTGAGGATGATAAGTACTGGGCCCTGTTCAGGGTGTACCCCGCTTCTTGGCTTCTTCAGCCTCCACCTCAACCCTATGTTGGATAAGCAGATTAGAAAATGGATCGATATGAAGTGCAGAGCCAGCCTCAGGATCCTGTTAGCCTGGGTTAGCCCTGACTCGCCTGACTCCGTCCAGAGTTGATGGGTCGTGTTTTTTTGTTGTTTAATCTGTTTACAGAAAAGTGGCTTGCACCAGTGTCCATTTCCACTCTTAGGGCTAAGCTGCCTGCTGCTGCTTAACTCAGACATGATGGTGGTTTCAGTGTTTTCCGTTTACGCTTAAAACTAATTTCCCAAACGATTAAACTATTTCAGTGTTTCCCACGTTTTGTTGTGGGTAGTGGGGGTGGGGGGTATGTGCAGAGCTGAAGGAGCTGCATGAGTACTTTCTAAATACTCGAGTTTCTGCGTTTTTCCGACAACATCCAGAAGATGAACTCCCGTCTCCTCCATCATGGACTGCAGCAGCCAGCTGTAGTCCTGGTTCTGATCTGCAGCCTTAATGAGGGTATGTAAACCCTTAGCTCTGTACTAGCTGCAAGCTCAACTTAGAGTGATCCTAGAACTCACAAACTACTGTCATCAGCTGTAGTCTGACACAGCGGAGTACATCCGATCTTGTGAAGAGATCCTGTCTGATGAAGCAGAGATAAAGACACAGATAGGAAGCTGCGGGGCTAGCCAGGAGGCTCGGCTGCAGGTAAATTGATGAGAGATGGCGGCATTCTCACAGACAGATAAAAATAATACAAAATTTAAAAAAGCTAAAGTGAATCATCAAATATAAAAGTGTCAAACTAAAAAAAACTGACATTCCAACTTTTTTCCCCTTAATACCATTATGTTCACCTTTACCATCAAATGAATACTTTGTAATAAATAGTAAACACTAACTTTGTGTGTTTTCTGTACACATCACACCCAAATTATACTGATTTCTTTCATGTGTGTTCTGGAGTTCCAGTTTGATACTTGTTTTGCTAGGATTTTATAGAAAATGGCAGTTTTGGGGTTTTTTTTAGAATACAGCAGTAAGTTGAGATAGTTCAGACATATCTAAATGCCCAGTGTTTTTGTATTTACTTCATGCACACGTTTAAATGCTTCTGCACTTTATCTCATTCCAAGAACAAATTGTGACTGCGCACACAACTCAAAGTGCAGGATAAAGTCTGTCTGCAAGGACTGAAGGATTGCTGACTTTTCTTCTTTTGTACACTACATTAAAAGTTTGTTTCAATCATAATGTTTTGAGTTTTATTTCCCTTTTTAAAAAATATACCTATGCTCTACAGTCCATACCAGCCATTTACAAATCAAAAGTATGTTTTCTTTTTGCATAAGATTTTCTGTTTTTAGATGTTGAAAATATTGAGAAACAATTCAAAACAGAGAGATGGGGGTACCACCTTCTACACTTACAAGAACTTTCCAGATGTTCTTAGTCAAATGTGCCTAACATCTTGTTGCCTCAAACCATGCTGCTCTCTCCTCTGTGCTTTCAGAGTCAGGATGAGTTGGTTTTAGTGTGCAGTGCCTTTTTCTTCCAGCCACTTCTCAGCTCATGGACTGCTGCCCTTTCAGTCACCTTCGGCTCCTGTCTTCAGTAAACACTTTCCTGATTAATTTATGGTTTCAGTTGCTAGTTTCATTTTCATTCCTTGTAAATATGGTACTGATTAGAGACAAAAA
Source organism: Heterochromis multidens (assembly GCA_015108495.1). Taxonomy (NCBI): domain Eukaryota; kingdom Metazoa; phylum Chordata; class Actinopteri; order Cichliformes; family Cichlidae; genus Heterochromis; species Heterochromis multidens. The sequence goes on from VUQS01069826.1 coordinate 13,509, forward strand.
GGACAAGTCCAGCCATCTATTTTCTACTGCTTGTCCAGGTCACAAGGTCAGCAGTGTAAGCAGAAACTCCCAGACCTCCCTCCCTCCAGCCACCATAGCCAGCTCTTCTGGGGGCTGGAGGTGGTGGCATTTCCATGCCAGTTGAGAGATGTAACCTCTCCAACATGTTTTGGATCTACCCTGAGATACTTTTGCTAATCTAGTTGGGCCATCTTGGATCCAGAGTGGGTACTCCATCCTTTTCCATTTGAGAATCATGGCCTCGGACACTGAGGTAAGAGTTCTCATTGCTGCCACTTCACACTCTGCTACAAATTGCCTCAGTGCAAGGTGGAGATCACCACCAGATGAAGCCAAAAGAAACCCATCATCTGCAAAAAGCAGAGACCCTATGCCACTTGACTGCGACTAAAAATTGTGTTTATAAAATATAGACTAAGAACTCACCACGGTTGTAGAGGGGACTGGCTAGTTCATGACCAGGCCAGATATCCTATACTTCCAAAGCACCCCTCACAGGAAACCCTGAGGGACATGGTCAAATGCCTTCTCCAGGTTCACAAAACAATTAGACTGGTTGGGTAAACTCCCACACAATCTTGAATGTTCTTGGCAGGATAAAGGGCTTGTCCATTGTTCCATAACTAGGGTGAAAAATGTATTGTTCCTCCTGAATACAAGGCTAGACTAATGGACTGATTCTCCTCTCCAGTACCCTGGCATAGACCTTCCCAGAGAGGCTGAGGAGTGTGATCTCTGTAACTGGTGCACACCCTCTAGAGCACCACCCCTGTGTGCCAATCCAAAAGCCCTGCACCAGACCTTCACGCAATGTCGCAGAGACGTGTCAACTAAGACAGCCCCACAGCATTCAGGGCAAATCTCATCCACTGCAGGGAACCCGCCACCATGGAACTGTTTACCTCAGTGACATCACCCTCAGTGATGGGCAAATCATCCTCCATCATCCCGAGACTCTGCCTCCTCTATGCAAGGCATGTCAGGGGAATTGTGGAGATCCTCAAAGTATTCCTTCCACTACCGGACTCAGCTGAAGTCAGCAGCACTCCATCCCCAGTGTATACAATGCGAGTAGTTCATCGCTTCCCCCTCCCGAGTCGCCTGACTGTTTGCCAGTATCGCTTCAAGGCTGACTGAACGCCTTGTTGCATGGCCTCACCAAAGTTCTCCCACACCCAAGTATTTGCTTCAGCTACTGCCAGAGCTGCATTCAGCTTGATCTGTTGGTACCTTTAAGCTGCCTACAGAGTCCCATAGGCAACCAAGCCCAGTAAGACTCCTTCACTTCTGGAGTCCACCATTTAATTTAGGGGTTTCCTCCACGATAGGCACAAACCACCTTGCAATCGAGGTGTGGAACATAATCCACTCAGACTCAATATCCCCAGCCTCCCTCAGAATGCTGTTGTAGTTCTGTCGGAGGTGGGAATTGAAGATCTCCAGGGGCCAAGAGTCCTTATGAACATATTTATGCTCAAACATGGTGACTGTTATGGACAAATTATGACTAACAGAACACTACTCTAGTTCAGATCGGGCAGGCTGTTCCTGCTAATGACACCCATCCAGGCCAGCATGCCACCCAGGCATTCCAAGAAGGCTGAGTACCTTGAAGCGCAACTGATAGTCGGGTCCTGTTTCCAGACAAGGCACAGGGAAGCAACCCTCTTGTCCAGCAGAAAATAATCCAGCCCCTCTCCAGGAGAGTACTCTAAAAGCAGAGCTGTGCATTAAGGTGAGCCTGACTGTATCTAGTCAGTATTTCTCAACCTCAAACTAGATCAAGCTCCTTCCCCACCAGAGAGGTAGTGTTTTATGTACCTCTGCCCCTGACCACCGCCCAATCCAGATCACACCAAATCCCTATGCTGACAAGGGCTCGCCCTCCTGTGGGTCAACCACCCACAGGAGGGCGAGCCCATGTTGCTGTTTCTTGTCCCGTGGGTTAAGGCCAAACCACCAGGCACTCTCTCGGTCTGTCCCACATTCCTCACATCTGGTATCAAAACACCAAGATGATGAAAATACTCAGTTTCAGTTCCCATTCTCCTGTAAACTTTTCTTGATACAGTTTTGAATCTACTGTTCCTCAGTGGTGGCAGCACAGGGGTGCAGTAGTTAGCACTATCCCATCGCAGCAAGAAAGTCCTGGGTTTGAATCCACTGGCTGGCTGGGGCCTTTCTGTGTGGAGTTTGCGTGTTCTTCCTGTGCCTGCATGGGCTGTCTCTTTATTTGGTGAATCTAAATTCTCTATCCTTCTCTCAGTGTTATCCCTGTGACAGACTCCCAGCCTATTCAGGATGTACTCTGCCTCTTGCCCTATGACAGCTGGAATAGGTTCCAGCCCAACTGCGTGTTGGATGGTTGGATGTCAATGGGTCCAGGCCCTGAAGTAGCAAAGCAGCCCAAAACCATGACCCTCCCTCCTCCATGCTTCACAGCTGAAATTACATTTTTAGAGTTGGTATGGAGCGCCTTGTTGTCTTCGAACGTAGTCTTTTAGTGTGAGAATCTGTAGGGTTTACTAAACATTTTTGGAGAAGTGTTGTAGGACATTCGAATGGACTTTAGCAAAGCCAAGCCATACTTCCAATCTCATCTCTTTAACTGGGACACCTGACTCAACAGCAGCACAGAGGTTCATTTACTTTTTCCTACCTGTTCTGGAAATACATTCAATAAAGACAAAATTTACTAGATTTTGTTTGTTACTAGTGGAGTTCCATTATGTTTGTCTGTAATCTTGGTAAACTCTTATTCTAAATTACCTTCTAAAGCTGTGTTGCAGTCCAAGACCCACAGTCATGCCTTGAAAACATTCTGCTTTTGTGAAGCAGCCCGGCCCCCACAGGACTCCATCACTCTGAAAGCAACATGTCAACAGTAATCACTCACGCAGTGTACAAAAATTAAGCAACAGATCAATCACCCACACAATTACAGACATTACAGAAACTCACTGAGGCACTTCAGCATCAAGAAGCAATTCTGATTTTTGTCATTAATGTCACTTCGAGTGCAGAGGTGGGAAAAAGAGCTTCAAGTTCTTTGTGTGTGGGTTGCTAAGCTAAGAAAAAAAATACACTGAAGTACTTGTAAATAATTATCTGAATTCACCTCAACACTTATTTTAAGACTTAAATCAGTAATCAGTTTAGGTGGCCGTTATCTGCATGTTTATAATTTACACTACATATAAAATAATTACTACTTGATGGAGAAGTAGGATACATCTTGTTTTCAGCTATAACACTTACGTATTTACCATTTCAAAAATACATTTTAATTTGTTGAACTAATTCCATGATTCAATTTGTCACTCAAACAGGGTAAATAACCATCTTCATATTTACTGGTTCTAATTTCAACCCTGTAGGGCGAGTTAGACATCTGAACTATCAGAATATATATTCAGCAGTGATGCTGCATGTTACAGGACTACTGAGAACAAAGAAAATGCTGATTCTTCTTTGTGTGGTTTAAATTACAAAGTTTTGGGAAATTCAGTCTCTGAGATTTTTGTGACTTTTGAAAATCGTTCTCCAAGTCTTGGCAATCATGGAAAATGGGGAGAGGGTGAGGCAGGAGATGTGTGTGTGGAGCTCTCTTCTCAGCCTCCTGTCTCTCGAGAATAAAGGGGAAGGGGAGAATCTACACAGTTTGACAACATTTGAACCACATTTGTTGCAAAGATATTGATAGGAATGTCGAGGAAACAGCCTGACGCACCGGTGAGTTGCCAGAGGCTAAAATATCTTAATGCATGACAGGAGGGGAACTTTAGCACTTAAGCATGTTTTCCTCCAGTGGATAAAATCACAGCATCTGAGGTGAAGGAGAACAGATGGTTCCCATGTTTTTGTTTTTTGTACAATGGCAACACAAGCAATGTGTTGACTGTTAAAACTATAGTAATGCAATGTATAAGGCATTAGTACTGTATAAGGGGCAGGCCATAAACTGCATATACAACATAAATGGAGGTTCCAGGGTAAAAAGTGAAGTCAGTGCAGATGTGCTTAAAGCTGCATTCTTTCTCATGGCCACCAGGAGATGTCTCAATAGATTGATCTGGAGGTTATGCTACAGGCTACACTATATACATATACTGCTTAAAAAAAAACTTAAGGGAACATTTGAACAATTTTTAACTTTGATTTTTGGTGTGATTTTGAGTCCAGCTCTCAAAGGATTGATGATTTTTGTTACTAGAGTTTGTTATAACAACAAATTATTAGGGCTGGGCACGTTAACGCGTTTTTATCGCGTTAACGCATTAATTAATTAACGCAGACAATTATTTTATCGCGCGTTAACGCAGTTTTATTATTATTATTGAAAGTCCGTTGCTCACTGGCTCTGAATACACAAAAAACATGGGTCACAGGTGGTGGGATGTACAGGCTTGGGATGGGCGTCATCACGCGTCTCAACCAATGAGAGCATAAGACTGCTGCAGCACACATGAACCAGAACGTAAAAGAACTGGCGGGGACAGAAAAATGGAGAAAGCTATGAAACTCTTACATGGACATTTTCATTTTAAATCTCTTCCAGAGGCCCCTGCACAGTAAATCACAGCT
>VUQS01069827.1:0-11562 GCA_015108495.1 Heterochromis multidens
CCCAGGAGTCCCGGCAGTTTCTCTGTGCAATGCTCAGAAAAACTGCAAAAAACCTAAGAGCTACATCTCAGACTGTACAGGCCTCAGTTAGCATGTTAAATGTTGAAGTTCATGAGAGTACAATTAGAAAAAGACTGAACAAGTATGGCTTGTTTGGAAGGGTTACCAGCCTCGTCTTTCTACAAAGAACATGGCAGCACAGCTTAGGTTTACAAAAGTTGCATCTGAAGAAACCACAAGACTTCTGTTTGGTGAAAACCAAACACAGCATATCAGCACAAACACCTTATACCAAATGTCTACCACAGTGGTGGACGGGTGAAGATTTGAGCTTGTCTTGCAGCCACAGGACCTGGACACTTTGCAGTCATTGAGTTGACATGAACTCCTCTGTATACCAAAGTATTCTGGAGTCAAACGTGGGTCCATCTGTCCGACAGCTAAAGCTTGGCTGAAATTGGGTCATGCAACAGGACAATGATCCCAAACACAGCAGCAAATCTAAAACCCTACTGAAATGCTGTGGCAGGACCTTAAGAGAGCTGGGCATAAATGAATGCCCGCAAACCTCAATGAACTGAAGCAACACTGTAAAGAAGAGTGGGCCAAAATTCCTCCACAGCCATGTAAGACACTGATAAAGTGATACAGAAAATGATTACTTCCAGGTTATTGCAGCTTAAGGTGAGAAATACACCTCTGACATACCCTCTATATTATAATTAAGAACATAGAAAACTATAATAACCTTGGTTGACAGGTCATCATAAAAGTTTGGAAACCACGTGATCTACTGTAAACCAGACTGTATAAAGCTCTGAAAACCCATAGCTTATCCATTTCTCTCACACCTTTATTGCCATCTTGCAGCGGAAGTTATCCCCACTAGTAATGGAGTACCTGCACAAGAAACAAAGGGATTAAAAGACAGATAAAAGGGTGACGTTCATTCATCCACACACTTTCTTTTTCTCTCAGATAGAGATGCCGTTTATAAACACACAGGCATGCAGTCTGCACCTGCTGAAGAAGAGTGGTGCGAACAGGAAGCAAGCATATGCCGACCGAGAGGAGTTCACAGACCGCAGGGCCAGCTACGAGAGAGAGAGAGAGAGAGAGAGAGAGAGGGAGAGAGACCAAGAAATCAACTTTTTTCATTGACGCAAAGTGCGCACCGACAGGAAGCAACAAGCCCATCTGCATGGCAGGAGGAAGTGATGGAGTGTAAGTCAGTATCAGAGCAGCTCACCCCATCTTCCTGGGGCTCAACATACAGCTCATCACCGATCCTGGACAGAGAATGGACGGCTTTGGCCAGCACTGGACGGTACAGACACACACACACACACACACACAAGATAATTATAGGCAACAGCGAATTAACGACACATATTCCAGCTAAAGAGATGGTTTAATAGGCAGGAAATGTTGGCTACCTTTCACGTTTCCTCCCGTCACGACACAGTGCATCTCTGCAAACTCACTTTTCCGCTAAGTTAGCACATTTGGCTAAAAGTCAGCCAAAACTAGCGGCAACGCATCACCGAGAAGTAAACAAGTGGGGGTTTTAATCGTTTCCACACGGAGCACAAACCTACCAACTGAAAACATACTCAGTTTAGTTCCCGTTTCAGCTTATTTTTTCTCGACTAAGCAATGTCTCTGTCATCGATCTCAGCGTTGTTTACGCCGCCATTACCCGCTTACACAGTGTGGACCAATCAGAGACACGGGAACTCAAAGGGGGCGTGAGTTTGACGCTGCACATGCGCACTGAGGTTCTAAATAAACGTCTCAGCCACTTGTTGTTCGCTGTATCTTCGTGGTTGCTTTTTTATAATAAGCGCGGTTCGAAATATGTAAAGATGGAGTGACGAAAAACTGAAAAACAAGGTATTTTTGTAGCGGACAAAGAACTATATTAATTTTAATTATTATATAAACTTTATTTAATGATTAGTAACATGATTATTATACTGATATAAGTTCGTGTCAGTATCGGAAGGTAACTTAATTCTTATTTAACCCTGTAGTCTAAGCTTTTACTCAGAAACAAGGCAGTAAAAAAACATTATGTTTTAAATACATATTAATAGGCTAAAATGTAGTTAAAACAATTAGAGTTTATCAGGGCAGATTTATATATTTAGTTATCTAGTTTGTTTTGATTTTTAATTTTCAGTTTTACTAACTAAAATATATTTAAGTAAAAAGTAATTTAAAAATTGTAGTGTGGAAAAATATAGCCGGTGACTAACAAACGTATAAGAAAAATTACATAGTACTCTCCAAGCTGCAGTACACTGCCATGTTAGGGGAATCTACTACTTTATTTCTACAACAGTAGCAAAGACCTGTTAACATTTATATCAGACACACACACAAAAAAAAATGACAGCATTGTTCACAGAGTTGATATAAAATGGGTTATTGCAAAGCTCAGTGCAGACATTTTCCTATTTCTTTCTTTTGGAAGGAGCATACATAGCGGCTGCTCTTAAAGAACGCCCTATAATTATCAGTTAAGGGTCACAGAGGGTGTGTGAGCAAGCTTGCCGAGTAGAGAAATAGGAAGGAAGGGAGGGCAAATACAAAGATGAGCAGAAAGACACAAAGAGGGAGAGAGAGAGAGAGAGGGAGACTGTCAGCACACAATTATCTCACCTCACTGGTCTTTCTTGTTGGTCTGCTTCAGTGCGTAAGATCTGAGGAACGCTGTCGTGTACAGTCTCTCCTCCCATTACCGGTGATATAAGTGGCTGCTGGAGAAGAGGTGTGACTACAACAACCCCAGTGTAATGAAACCATGGGTATTTAGTGAAAGAGAGAGACTTCTGAAAACTGCGAAAACAAGTGCTTGTCTCTTTGTTGCAGAACAACAGAAAAAGACTTCTGCTGCTCTTCTTGAGGATCATGGAATAGTGGAGGGAGCACAAGAAGCAGCAGCCTACACAGAGAAGAAGAAGGATTTCTATCACTGGACGTTTCCCTGTAAGAGGTGGACCTTTTTTTTTTGATATTTGCTATGAAACAACTGCAGTATCATGGAAAAGGATTGGATGATTCAAAAAGGTGAAAGCAGGCATCACAGGTGTCTTTCTAACAAGAACTGGACCAAAGGGTGGTATCTTCTACACACAGGTATTTTCCTCCTGTCATGTTGGATGTAAAGCGACATATTATATCACTTGTGTGGAATCCATCCCTGTGTATCTGGATTTACTGTGGTGTTCACACGTGTTTCTGCAACTTCTGCATTTAGAGGACGTCTAGATGTCTCAGTCACCTAATCCAACAGACTCCCAGGCCCTGCTGCAGTCCATGCTGCAGAAACTGAGGCTGCAATCGGAAAGAGAGGGCCAGGCACACCTGCACACACCTGGACCTGTCACAGCTGCTTCCACATGGGGGCAAGATGGCGAGAGAGGAGCATCATCCAACTTCCAGAAAGTAAACAGCAGCCCTGGTACTAATGGTATCCCCTCAAAGGACTTCAGGAACCCTGACAGTGATGTTAGCTTCAAATTTGGTGAAATACAACAGCCAGGTCATGGAGGTGGAGTAGACAGGGGTTTAATTTCCTTCCCCTCCAAGAAAGACAACAGTGTTGGTGACATTGGTGACAGCAGGCTTTTGGGACAGGCCGCACAGCCTGCGATCACCCCAACAGGAACAGGGCATCTGTTTCCTACCACATCACTTAAGGATGCTTCCTTTGAAAAGACTGATACTGAGAGATGGAGTTTTGGCAGTTCTGCAATGAAAAGAAACATGCCTGCTAATACAGATGCTGCCCAAAGCATGGGAGTGAATGAGAACCAGGACCGGAGCTTTAAACCCAAAGTCTACCCGTGGTCTACCTTGAAAACCACAGATGTTCTCGCAGGAGGTCAAGACAATAAAGCGTTAAATGTAGGAAACGGAGGATTTGGAGCGATGGCAGAAAACAAAGACGTGCAGGTTGCCTCAGACAGTCAAAAAACAACAAACAGCAGCTTGAGAAGGAAACAACGACCATCTGAGAATAAAACCAGAAGATGGACGCAGAGGATCAAGGAGAGATGGAAGGACAGACAAGGGAAAAAGGGAAAAGAAGAAGAAGGAAGAACAGACCAGACGAGTGAGGGGGGAACTGAAGTGAGTAGTGTGGTTTTGTTACATAATTGTAAAAAAAAAATCTCAAAGTGAGACTGCAACTTGTTTTTCACACAGATTTCACTCTCAAACCAGGTGACAGAAAGTCTCATCAATGCATCAAATAAGGATGACAGGACCCTCCATTCACTGGACAACAGTGGTTCCAGTAAAATGCTTCCTGCACACACAGAGGACACCACTAATGACAGCCATACCAGGTAACCAGTATACAAATGATCCTAAATTGCACAAATGCACCCAAACCTGCACTCTAGCAGCATGGCACAAACTAAAAGTCCTTACAGGTTTTCTTTTTGTTTTATTTACTCTAAAACGTCACCAGTAAGATATGTGAAGTATTTGAGGTGCTTCCAACCATAGCTGTAAAATTAGTTTAGGCCGACATCTTTTACTTCTCATGTGCGTCTGTGGGCTGATGTGCCAAACACACCCTGTCACTGACAGCATGTGTCATTAGAAATGTTCATACTGTGTACGATGAAGTATGTTTTTTTTATAACCTGCTATAAAAGGAAACAGCAAAAGATGTACGCACTTTCTGTGCGAGTAACTCGTAAAGGAGGATTCTTTCATTAGGGCTGAACACACAAGCTGGAAAGACACTCTCAGCCCAAAGCCAAGTTGTTGTTTTTTCCTACTAGAGATATAAACCAGTAAAGTAACTCCCACATATATATTTTTAATTTTGAAGGCTCCATAATTTAACAAATAACAGCTGGGCATGGATTTCCAACCAGGTGCACATCTGTAACTGCCTTCAGGAAGACTGAGGAATACTTAGTTTGAAAAAAAAATGCTAATTACAAAAACATAATCAAGCTGCTTTGTGCATGTTTAGGATGAAAACAGATGCACAGAAGTGGTGTGAGGCTGGTCTTTAGTATATTTAATGTACAGGAAATGCAACCTGAACACTACTTGCTGGAAATGAGAGCATTAAAAAGTAGGTAGTAGAGAATATGAAGTAGCTAAAAGTAATAGAAAACTGGTTAAAAATTGTAAAACTGCAAACAAAAGAGAAAAACAAGCCTTAAAGCTATATAAAAACATCTGAAACTTGACTGATGATGTCTCGGGGCAAAAACAAATAACAGGCAGCAAACAGGAAAAAAAAAGGTTTTAAAAAATTGCTCCGGGAAGCATTTATGGAACCAGGACCACTTATGTTGTATTCAGTCAACGTAAGCTTGGCTGCTCGTGTTCATGATAATGAAGGCCCATAATGAAGGTGGTGAAGGCCACTGATGTGTTTTATGTATATTATTGTATTTTTAGGAAAACAGTGGAACTCTGTGGCACAGAGGACCAAACAATAATACTTTCTAGTAGGTTTTAGTCATTTCATGGCATTTGTTTACAAAGACTCTATACCGGGGGAGTAAACATAAGGCCCGGGGGCCAGAATTAACCTGGCAAAGACTCCAATCTGGCCCACTGGACTTTTAACTGTATTTTCATAAAATTTACAGCTTGTCCTACTGATAAAGAGCTCCCCCACAGTAATTCATACTACAGTAATGAAGTAATAAAGAAAAGTTCCTGTTTTTTCACTATCTACTAGAGAAATGCCTGCTTTTTACAGTGTGTCCACAGTAAAATTAATAAATAAAATAGGACATTTTCTGTGTATTGAAAAAAACTTTTTGCTTTGTAATTACAGGACAGCCTGGGCAACGAGCTACCAGAACCTTTTCTGTAATTTTACACATTTATTTCTTACAATTAATCCCAAAAAGCTGTGCTGACAGATTTCTTTCATTAACTACAGCAGAATTTCTTTGTTATGTTGTAAAACTGAGATGTACTGTTAATTAAATGTGGAGTTAAACTACTTTACACTGACAGAAACTGGATTTTCACTGGTCCGGCCCACTTAAGATCAGAGTGGGCTGTATGTGGCCCATGATGTAAAATGACTTTGACATCCCTGCTCTATACTATAAAGTTAGGTCCATAAGTTTTTGGACAAAGACACAATTTCGGCAGTTTTGCTTCCGTACACCACCACAATCAACATGTGATTGAAGTGCAGACTTTCAGTTTTCATTCAAGGGGTTTTACACAAATTTTGCATTAACTTTAGGAATGAACATCATTTTTATACACAGCCCCCATTTTCAGGGGATTAAAAGTAATTATGTACTAACATAATTTTAAATATAAGGATGGTTTTTTAAAACTTTGATTAAAATAATTTGCAGTTAGTGACCAAATGCTGTGTTTTCTCCCTTGAGATGCTCTGCCAGGCCTTTACTGCAGCTACCTTCAATTGCTGCTTGTTTGTGGGTCTCTCTGCCTGCAGTGTCTACTGAGTTGAGATAAGGTGACCTACTTGGCCATTGAAGAAGATTGCATTTCTTTGCCTTGAGAAACTCTTGGGTTGCTTTGGGTCATTATCCATTTGCACTGTGAAGTGCTGTCTGATCGGTTTTGTTTATAACCCTGTTCACAATTCATCCTGCTGCTTCTATCAGCAGTCACATCTTCATTAAACACTATTGACCCACTTCCACCAGCAGCCATATATGCCCATGCCATAACAGTGCCTCCACCATGTTTGACAGATGATGTTGTATGCTTGGGATCAACTGCTTCTCACCTTCTCCCTATTTTTCTCTTCACATCATTCTGGTTCAAGTTCATCTTGGTTTTATCTGTCCACAGAATTTTTTTTGAACTTTTAGATGTTTTCTGGCAAAGTCTAATCTGGCCTTCTTATTCTTGAGTATAACCAGTGGTTTGCACCTCGTTGTAAACACTCTGTATTTCCATTCATGAAGGTGTCTCTTGATTGTAGACTTTGATAATGATACGCCTACGACCTCAAAGATGTTCTTGACTTGGTTAGATGTTGTGAAGTTGTTTTCCTTAACCATGGAAATAAGTCTATGATCGTGCACTTGTCTTCTGTGGTCTTTCAGGCCTTTTGGTGTTGTTGAGCTTGCCAGTGCATTCAATGAACCAGATTGTTGATTTGGACACTGCTGAAGTTTTTGCTTTCTCTCTGACAGGTTTATTTTGGTTTTTCAGCCTAATGATGGCCTCCCTCACTTGTATTGACATGTCTTTGGGCCTCATATTTAAAATTACAGTGAAAAGCTATAAAATACAATTTCAACACTTTGAATCAACTTCAGATATTATATCTGATTCACTTGTCATGAAATAACAGGGGAACAGGCCTCACCTGCAAGTGAAACTGCTTGTCAGTCAATTGTCCCATTAATTTTGAGCCTCTCAAAATGGGGGACTGTGTATAAAAATCACCAAATAATCAAACATCTTGATTGTATGATTTAAAATCCACTGTGGTGGTGTACAGAGGCAAAACCACAAAAATTATCTTTGTCCAAAAAAAATTATGCATCTAATGGTATACAAGGGCCTATAGTATAATCACACTTAATTTCATCTGAGTGAACTTTGAAATGTTATTTTTGGGTGGAGTTAAATTCTATTCCTGCTGTTGGTGCTGATGTGTTTTGGATACTGAATTCTTGAGTTTACAGAAGATTTTGTCCCATTCTAGGCCTGCCAGTGACATTGAATTGGGCCTCGGGTCGTTCAGCCTACTGGAAGAGATCACTAAGGGTCAAGAATGGGCTAAGTTCCTCAATACCAACCTTTCAGCCTCATCAGCAAATCAAAGACCATTAGAGGAGCCAATGAGCCAACCCAAAAACCAACTAAATCCTCACAATAGTGCTCAGTCAAATGCGATTTTGAACCAACTTGGAGGTGCGAGCAACCAGTGGAGCTTCAGGAGTACAGAGTCATCACCAGCTACACCCTTCAGCATGGCACAAACATTGCCTGATGCTTTCCCACCTGCAAGCACGGACATTTCAGGAGGAAAGCGACAACAGGCTGACCAATCAGAACCAATGGAAGATAGTCAGAACCACCCACAAATGCAGTCTGGAGCAAGCAGACTGGGACAGCAAATAAGACCTCCATCATTTGTAGTAGTAAGATATTCATTAAAAAAAATATCTCACGTTCATCCAGTTAATATTAAAAAAAAATATTGAGCTATATTATCAACATGACAACTCTGTGATCATCCCATTCTCTGTTCTCATTTGCAGTCTGCAGATAATCCGCTTAACCAGGCGCTGAAGAGCCGAGTCACCATCAACAGAAAGAGACAGCATCAGTCAGCTGAGAGGAGAGACGACAGGCTTCAAGCTGACAAAATAAGTGATGGAGAACAGGCAGAAAGAGGTCAGAACAGCTTAATACTCTTAATACTCTGTTTTATATTGTTTCTAATTCAAATTTAGTCCAGCTGCAACATTAACAATCAGTTATGAATAAAGAAATTTCTTGTTTTGAGCCATTTAGTTTGGCAGTTCAGAGAAACCAAGTTGTCTGTTTTGTCTCTAATTTTACAGAGGGGGCCATGTCTTCACTCAACCCTACAAGCAGCCAAATGATGGTTGAAACAGGAGAGTCACAACACGAGAACGTCATACCTTTATACACCCTAAACTCTCATCCGGTCCCTCTCTCTCGACCTGCTTTTAATCCTTTGGCTCGTGCACCCCAGGGAGTCCTCAAACACTCCATATCCCAGGAGTCAGAGTCCTCAATGGAGACAGTGAAAAAAAGGGTAAGATAGTGTGTATCGCAGCGCCTCCCTGTGGTTGGAAATTTAAAATATCAGCGCCCACAGTGTCTCAAGTCAGTAATAGCTCACATGTTAATTGAAGGGTTTCAGTAAGTTGCTTTTTTTTAAATATACAAAAATAAAATGACTGGAATGATTTGGAAAAAACAGGAGGAAATTATTCTGAAAAAGCAAATTGGTAAAAATAAAAAAATCTTAAATGATCAAAGTCTATAATATTTAATCAAATGCTAATTTCTCAGTAATTTTTTTTGTGTTTCATGCATTGTTCTCGGTTCAGAGACGGGTGGAGGAGAACCGACGGGTTCGTTTTGCAGAGGAAGTGGTGGCCATAGAATCTCCAGACATGGATCTGGATGCTTCAGACTTGGAGGATGATTCAGTAGCAACAGATGAGGACTCTGTGACAGAGCAGGAGTGTGAAGTGCATCAGGCAGCAGCAGAGGAGGAGGCACCGGCCCGGCGGACTGCCCTCCCTGCCTGGATACTGGCTCTGAAGAGGAAGAACACAAGCAAAAAGCGCAGATAGTGACTAAAACTGCACAACATGCTGCATTCATTCTCACGGACTTCACTTTCTATAAAGTAAACAAATTAACTTAAAATCAAAGGATATAATTTGTCTCAAGAGCAGGTTCCTCTGCTTCAAAAATGTTTTTTGAAAGTGACAGTATTTTGAAAAGTCATATCTGACCAATAGAAGTCTAAAAACTCTCATCACTTTTTCCCCATTTCTCTTCTTAAAGGTTTTGATTTTATGATGCAATAAGGAAATAAATACTATGTTGGGATATGGATTTTTTGCAGTGCACACGGGAAGCTTTCTAAGAGGATTTTTTTTCTTTCTTTGTCTTATTGTTCCTGCTTTATCAAGCAAGGTTTGAGCAGAAGTTGAAGACTTTTCCAGCCTCACTAGCGATGCAAACTGAGGACTGTGCTGCAGTAACCCAACAGCTGAATGTGCTGAAAGGGTTTGGTTGATTTAGCTGCTGGAGTAAATCTTGTTCCATCCTCTTTTCTAGCTTTTATCAGAGATATTGTGTGTCTTCCTCCTTCAGTCTTACACGGGACAGCAGACTCCTATCTGCTCTGCTATCTGCGACACTCACTTACTCACCACCCCACCCCATCCCCCATATCCTGTCTCCGGGTAATGGCTCCCAGTCCAGCCATCATGGAGAATAACCCCAAAGGAGGAAAGACATCTGAGCTGGAGTGGTTGAAAACAGTGATTTCTGATCAACTGCTCTTCTCTATTCAATGCTGCCATTTGATTTTGTGGAGATGGAGAGAAGCACCTGAGCACTCAGTTTATTTATTTTGTGTGAAAGCTGAGATTTTGTACCAAACATGGATGTAGCCACTAGTTTTTAAGCCTCATTTTGAAGATTCTAGTTGAGCATTTGGGCCGTCACCATCCTGTCCCATTTAAATCAGATGTCACAAGCAAGGGTGGATCTGACTGAGAAACCGAGGACACTCATACGATGGTGACTGGTCAGTCACATGGTAAAAAAAATCCCTAAATCAAACCCTGCTTTTTCTACATGGGATCATTGTTTATACAATTACATGAACATCATTCTGTATTAAATAAGACTTAAAACTAGCAACTGTGACCATAAAATCATCAGGAAAATGTGAGAAGTAGGTTTGTTTTTCACAGACTGCTATATAAACAGTGGAGTTGCAGGTTTGAGGCGCTTCAGCTTCGGCTTTAGTTTTCAGGCACATCTTTTATATACTGTTTATATACAGCGAATCATTACTAATATCATCATCACAACTCACATGAACCTCTGAATTTTTTTTTTTTTTTTTTACTGATGCAGCAGTTATATTTCTGTTTAGATGTAGCAAGCAGATGGGAGGATGTACAAGGTTAAGACAAAAAATAAAGCGACAGAGGTTCAATGTTATCTGTCTTCTTTGGGTGGGTTAAATGAGAAACTTGATACCACTCTGTTATTTGTGCCTCTTACTTTTTATGGAATAACCAATGAAATAAATTATATACATGTTATGTGAAAAAGAAAGTACACCTTCTTTCAATTCTAAGGTTTTACGTACTAGAACATAATGATAAATCATCTGGTCTTTAGTAGGTTGTAAAATTAGGTAACTACAACCTCAGATGAACAACAGCAGATTACATATCACACTGTGTCATTATTTATTTAACAAAACAAAGCCAAAATGCAGAAGCAGTGTATGAAAAACTAAATACACCCTTACTGCTTCCACATGAATTAAGAGGGTAAGTAGCAGCCAGGTGCTGCTAATGAAATGCACTTGATTGATCATCAGAAAGTGTGATGATGTGCAGAGGTTTTGGCAGTTTGCTGGTCTGGAGCATTCAGGTGTGTGTTAACACAATGACAAGGAAAAAAGACATCAGCAGTGAAACAAGTGTTGCTGCCCATCAATCTGGGAAGGGTCATAAGGCCATTTCCAACCAATCTGAAGTCCATCATACAAACAGTGAGAAAGATTATTCACAGATGTAAAGCATTCAAGACAGTGCCAATCTCCCCTATCTATCAACATAAGATCAGACCATGTAATGCTCAGAGAAGCTGCAAAAAAAACTCAAGAGCTACATCTGAGACTCTACAGGCCTCAGCATGTTAAAGTTCATGAGAGTACAATTAGAAAAAGACTGAACAAGTAGGGTTACCAGCCTCTTCTCTCTACAAAGAACATGGCAGCACAGCTTAGGTTTGCAAAGTTGCATCTGAAGAAACCACAAGTCTTCTGTTTGGTGAAAACCAAAC